>CM040431.1:46598932-46663932 GCA_022702705.1 Papilionanthe hookeriana x Papilionanthe teres
AAACACAAGCAAAGAATCAAAGTTCAACATCACTTTGTCGCCGATCGCCGCCACTTGCCACATATTACCAATCGCAGACTACCACCAACCATCACTCTTTAGTTATCGGCGATCAAAATCAGTCGTCGCTCACTTCTCAAGACGATTTTATTTGCTCACCGACTTTAAAACTCAGAAGAGTGTGTAACTCTTTACCGTCTGTGGGACGAGGGATTGTACTTGTAATCTTCAATTTATAGTGGATCTCTTCAGCTAGGTCAGACCCTGTGATTTTTCCCTTAGCTAGTTTTCCACTTAAAAAACTTTTAGTTTTCTTTTATCTGAGTGTGCGTTCTCTACTGCCATGAATCTTCTAGCACGCATCAGTTTGACTACGTTTATAGTAAACGAAATACCGTTTAACACTGTCTTCAACTCTGAGATGTCGAGCCACTACTTTCATTCCCACTGATGTAGATCACTCTCCTAGAGAAGGAGCCTCCTTTGCATCTTGAAGATCATTTCTGGCGCATAACTAAACCTTAGCCAATCCAATTGATCAGTAAACCTAGTAGGCACCAATTCAATGGAACAATAAGGCGCCATCTACTAGTCCTTTGCATCTTTAGCTAAGGGTGGATAAAACAGAGAATTTGAAGAGTATGAACACTAAGAAGGCCTTTCGACTAGAATACATAAAAGCGTTGAACAATGATGATTTGATTTTTTATCATTCCTTTTTTTTTTAAACATATATCATTCAATAATATAATATAATTAAGGAACTAAGTGTACATCCTAAATATGAACTCGCCCAAGTGAAAGATAAGGATATAAGCTTATTACTTTAAGCTCAGGATGGACTCAATAGTTAATTTCCTTAATGACTCATCCAGCCAAGTTCATGGCAGAGTCATTAGTTGATCCCAAAAATGAGTTTCCTAAGTAGGTTCAAGATGCCTTCCTCATAGAATAAAAATAGACATTTCATTTGATTTTGAGGACACATCCCTTAAGCGTATGAAGACCTTACCAAAGGATTACATCCTACTTGCTAGAATAACATAGCCCAAATAGTCAGTCATGCTTAGCAGACACATAAATACTATTCTTAAGAGAACCAATAACATTTTTTAAGTGTGATAAGTAACTTTTTGTCTGAGTTCAAGTCTATACTTATGCTATATGCCTCTTGTAGTTTTCCTTATACTTTTCTATTTCTTATGAATAACATATTCTATAACTATTCTAGAACACTAAAGCCATAAATCTCACACTCAAATAGAGGTTCATAGGGAAAGCCAAGTTTAGATATATCTAGATCTACCATCTTGGTCATTCTAGCCTTCAATTTAATAAATTACCATTCATTTAGCTGATAGTCTCTTTTTTATCCATTAGTTTTCATTTCTACATTTTTATTAATTACATTCTTTATTACTCTAGTTAAATAAATAGGATCTAACATCTATTATTATAAAATTATATCTTATAGCAAACTCGCCAATATGAGCTCAAAGCACACGTATCAGCCAGGTCCCATAATGACTTACCAAGAAATGCTCAAGGCGGCCTAAAAGTTTTAGTGTCTACTTGTCAAAATAAGGTGAACATATTAGCTAATTATTATAATGCAACCAATAGGCTTAGAAAAATATCCCCCCAGGAATACATCAAACTTGTTATACTAATTCTCTTAGATAGTTACCCAAGTATAGTGAGCCACCCAATATCTAACCTTTGAAGAGCCAGAAACTTCTCAAGTCCATTAGCTAACAATTGGTTTGAGTTCAAACCCTTAACTAAGCTACATATCACATTCTTTAGTCATTCATACAAGCCCCATACCTTGATTCTCACTTATAAATAGGGAGGCTCTAGTAAGAGATAAATTTAATAAACTCTAAATACACAATCCAATCAACTGTGGCCTCAGATTTATTATATTATAATTCAGTTAGCTAATTGTGATTTTTATTCTCTTGTGTGTCTTAACTTTTACTCTCATTATCCCTTAAACATAATCTTTTCTCTGAGTTGCCATAATTTACAAATACACAAAATAAGATCCAACATGTGTGATATGTTGGCATATAAACACCTCCCCTCAAAAGTAATAGAAAGAAAAACAAAAAATGTTCACACCATGTGTGCAATGAGTTCTCTTTCTTTGTTTACATTTAAAATGTTCATATACTCATAGAGAATATTTCTATAACTATTTTGCTCCTAAAGATGAGGACAAAGGAGGATGACACACTTTGTTTAGCACTCCCTTTAAGAAGGGACCACACTAATAATATAGTCAATTAGACCAAAAAAGTACAACCATATCAAATAATTAACCCAACCAAAACTTTAAATCATGCACATGTTACACATATTCATTAAAGACCATTTATCCTTAATTTTATAGTCACAACAAAAAGTGATTCTGTTTGCTTCAATGTTTTGGTGAAAAGCATCACACATGATAAAAGAATTGATATAGAACTTTGCTCTATAAGATGGGGGGCTTTGGTAGAAATAAAAATTTAATTAGACCAAGCTTTTAATTACATATTTAACTCATCGACTTTATTTTTAATATTATAGTATTCAAAAATTTTGTATGAGAAGAAACATCATTATTTTAATTGTTAAAAAGTGAATTATAACTTTCTGTATATAGATAAGATGACATTAATTGACTCTGTTTGGCTGTAATTGCTACTATTAACGAAATTGCTGAAAAAATAATCTATTGTTCAAAAAAATGACCTGCTATTACAATTTTTTTTTTTTTTGAAAAAGTTTCAGTATCAGAACTGTAAAGTTCGTCATTACATCTAAATGAACTCGTGTGAAAATACTGATTTTCGTAGTTTGAAAACACAGCTTTTTGAAAAACTGTCGAAATGCAGTTTACCCAAACGTGTCTGGGTGCTTTTTCAATACGTACCACACCAAATAAACTGTCCCAAATATAGTATGAGATATGGTGTCACGCTGCAACTGAGATAGGAAGCTAAAATCTAATTAAACAAAGTAATAGCTAAAAAATTATGATAGACAACACAATTTTTAAGTAAGAGTACTATTTTCCCAAATAATTACAGATGCCCTAAACAAATACTAAATGTCAAAATTGATGTTTATGTGGTATATATGTAAATCTTAAACAATAAGAATAAAACTAAAAAAAATTTGAGAGATGGGAAAGGACAACACTGATGCTGTCTTCAAGATATACTCTGTATCGACATGACAATACATAATTGCTCATCATTGGATGCCTTATATAGCCTTTCTTCAAGCCGACGGATTAATTTGTAAATTGCAGTTCTGTCCTTTGCAAATTTCGATATTGTCACAGGACATTTCACTTCTTTTAAGGTAGGTATGGATAGAGGTCGACGCTGAGTTAATCGAGAATATAATCCTTATGATTACACTAACTCAATATTTTCGAGCAAAGAGTAAGTCAGAAGTGGTGGTACGAGCCACGTAAGTTATAATATATGATAGAGTATCATATGGATTAGAGTTCGGAGTTTTTTGAGTTGTGAGCTACATATGTCGTAGTTAGTCATGTAGGCTATAGTGGTGAGCTATGATAACATCTGTAGACCATAGAGGTCAGAGTTTGGAGTTGCATGAGTTGTGAGCCACGTAGGTCGTAATTGGTCACATAGGTCGTAGTGATGGTAGCTGCAATAATATTCGTAGGCCACAAAAGCTGAAGTTTGGAGTTGCATGAGTCGCTAAGTCATAGTTGGCCGCATAAGTCATAGTGGGGGTTATGGTAATGTCTGTTGATCAATGAGGTTATATTTGTTGAAGTGAACCATATGGGTTCTAATCCGTTGTGGGGAGTTGTAAGGAGAGAACTTTAAAATTTAGGAGAAAGGTCATTGTATTTTAACTATGGTGGTTGAAAGCGGTTAATATGGGGTGTTAACACCGTACTTAGGGTGAATCATTACATCTCTTCGAGGAGTGTAGTTACATTGTATTTGGGGTGCGTCATTATAACATATTTGTGGTGTGTTGTTACATCATTTTTAGGGTGTGTTATGACACTGTCTTCAGGGTGTATCGTTATACTGTATTATGGGTGTATCATTATACTGTCTTCGGGTACATCATTATACCATCTCTGGGATATATCGTCACACCATCTTCGAAATGCATTATTACACCGTCTTTGTAGTGTGTCATGGCACCATCTTCTGAGTGAGTCGTACACCATAGAATTCATCAAGTTCAACGAGCAGGAGGTGGTCGATGGTGGCTGGCGAGCGGTCGTCAATGGTGGTCAGCGGCTGCGGGTTGGGAGCTGAAATGTTTGTTAGGTTTTCTATCAAAAATAATATTAGAATTTAACTTCTTTTTCTCCCGGTCCAGCATTATATCCTAGCCCCTTCCTTCGTCCCCTTTAAGAAGAAAGAATGACTCTATTTATTGAATCTGGGAGTTGTTTCTTTTGTAAATTAAGGAAAAATCTATATTAATCCATTAGATGACCCGTTGAGATTCCACAATTAGACGACATATTGTGGACATTTAGAGTCTTATTGATGTCGAAATTAAGTGAACTTGGGCTTGTTGGATGTGTATCATCGAGACACTCAATTTGACTATAATCTTGTTAGTTTTAAAATGATAACTTTAAAACTAAATAAAACACTTCAAAACATAAAACACATGGATTAAATTACCTTTTAATATCAAATTAAAAATTGAAAACTAAAGCATCGTTGACTTGACTCGCCTTATCAACTATACACACAAAAGATGAGTTTTTTAGGTCACCAATCTAAGAATTAAGCTAAGGTTGTTTGGTCTAATTGTGATGATTATTTTGATTGTTTAGTTTTTTTTGTGATGATTGTTCGTAGGATTGAATATTGGGGTGATGGTTTGTGCATAAACAAAATATTTTGGCTATTATTTAAAAGTTCTAACATTTATTTTTTTATAAGAGGAACTAATTAATGGTGCGGTCCCAAAAATAATAAAATATAAAATTAGTTTGCTTTTTTACAAGCGCTTACTAAATCCTACCCCTAAGAATAGTCTATTAGGACATGAGACCATACATTGTGCTAAGTCCGTTTAATTTTCTACACGGGTCATAGTTGTGATGTATTTTTATACTGACCATTGTTTTGTAGGGACTACAGTGTGCATTGGTTTTACATTCTCTACATCTAGTCTCTAAATAGAGTTTGGGAAAATGTATTAGTTTGTTTATGGGTATTCAGAAGCTAGACCGACACCTAAACTTGAAGACATACTTAATGATGAACTTGAACCTACAATTGAACCTAAAGATGAGCTAAAACTAAACTTGAAGGTGAACTTAAGTTTAAGAATGAACTAGAATGCATTCAAAAGAACCAAATAAAAAAGATGATTAAGGAAGAATCGGAATGAACCTTAAAATACAAGTTATTTTAAGTGAAGCCTCATGATGCCTAAAAACCTATGAAGAGAAGCTAATGGCCCCGTAAGCCTAATGTATGTATCTCTCTTAGGACTAGGCTAGATTGTATAAATGGTAGATGCCCAGCTGCCCCATTTGTTTCTTATTTTAGGTTCTATAGCAGAACCCAACAGCACCAGCCTTTGGCTATGATTTTAATACTATTATAATTTTATTTTTGCATTTCTAATAGTGTTTATTTTCTAGGACAACATGATTAAAAATTGTATATTCTTGTTAAGTTTATTGGTGGTTTAGGCTTGGCTTAGATCTATGTGTTAGGCTGTTAGGAAATTATGTTAACTTAAATCTCAAATGGAAATTAATTTAAATTTTAAAATTTTTTATTTAAAAATTAGGAATTAATTAATTAAATTAAGTAGAAATTTATAGGAATAAATAAACTATTACCCTTGCATATTTCATTACTGCCTTCATTTAAGAACTTATCCCATTCATATAAATGGGAATCTAACAAGTGAGAATAGCCACATTTCTTGTGAAAGTTTGCCTAAACTTTGATTGGATTTTGACTTTAAAATTAATTCATACATATATGCATAGTTCCATAACTATTGGCTTTCAAAAATGAATAGAATCATATAAAAAATAATAAATTATAAAATATTGCATTAGCTGCCAATATTAAACTTCATATAAAAGTACGCAACTAGATTATAGTAATTACTCTATCTTAACAATCAACAACCTATCCTATCATGCATTGCATAAGATTGGATCATATCATTTTGAGATGCTTAACTGGGTTAACTTACAATCTTTTATAAGCATGATTGTATGTCCATTGGAGTTGAACTTATTTAAATCTTCTATATGATTGAATAATAAATCCTTTTGTGTTTATTTAATCATGGTTACAAATTTTACTTTATCAGTATAAATCATCTTAGTTTTAGGATCTAAGACTGATCATCTTGTTACATCATAAGGCTTGACCTCCAAGATTTTTTCATGATTTAATGCCATTGAAATGTATATAAGCCCTAAATTTCTAATAAATTGATAAACTCAAATAAAATTAATCTAAATTTTAAAATTATAAAGTTCAACCTTACGATAGTTGAAATGCTACTAAATTTCTCAGTATCTGAGTACTTCGTATTTTTCTTCATTGGCATCCAAAAGCAGTTTTACAATTTGATCTATCGTAATTAAGTCTCCAAATAGCAATCATAAAAGTGTAATCATTAACTTCCTAGAGACTCTAAATCACGACTTTAACTCAGAATCTTCTTAGGAGATAACCTTTCTTATGATGTAATTAACTAAAGAATTTTGCCCATATAAGTAACCAACAATCCAAGTGATCTTTGAATGAGATTCTAACCTTTACTAATAAGGGTTAATTTAAAAAAGAAATTAATATAATTTAATCAAATCCTTATTCAATTTCCTAAAATCAATTTTCAAAACAAATTGAAAATCAATTAATTGAAATATTTTGAGATTGTTGAACCTATTGTCTTTTGGCAAGATAGGTTCTAAAACTTCTTCAAAACTTAAAAGACTTTAAAATTCTTTTGGTTTGTATCCCCCTCTTCATAACCAAATGTGAAAAGGTTGAATCTAAATTCAATTTTAAATTTAAAAGCAAATATTAGCTTTTCAAATTCAAAATTAAATATAAATTTTAAAATATAAAAACTTTCATTACCAAAATAATAATAATAATGATAAATAATAACAAATTTTTTCCATAAAACATCTTTGATTTACCACTTATTGTAGCTGTAACTGTATAATCAAATTCTTTAATGTAAGAAAATTAATAAAACACATAATAAATATTAATTGATCTATTTGTAAATATTTAACAAATAATTTGTTAACACCATATAAGTTTTAATATTTTTATATTTTTAATAAAATAATTCAATTTGAATATTATACACTAAATATCATGGGGGCAACCCTATATCTATAAATCATACACATTGAATAAAAAAATAAACTAAAAAAGTATTTTCAAGAATAGCAGGAGTGCTCTTGAGAACTGCACAAAGTTGGGGAATAATAAATAAAGACATACAATATGGTAGAATATCATGTACAGTAAATCAGACGTGCAGTCGAAGGTGTCGATCACACCACGGTGCTGAGAGTTTGGGAAAGTATTTGAGTACGTAAGACGTACGCAGCGTTGCATACGTCATCCAATACGATGTGGCCAAGTATTTATGACCTTGTTGTAACCTACTTGTAACTTACAAGTACAGGGAGGTAACAGAGAAGTTATAAGTAAGTTAAATGGTGGTTATAGGGAGTAGAACACGAAAATACCCCGCCAATAGCCTCTGAATAATCTCACTGTAACCTTCAGACGTACGCAGCGCTAAGTACGTCTTACGTACGAAAATTTTTTCCGAGTGTTTGGCGTGATACAATCCACATGATCATTCACATATCTGAACGATGGACATAATATCTCCTATAATATATATATATATATATATATATATATATATATATATATATATATATATATATATATATATATATAGAGAGAGAGAGAGAGAGAGAGAGAGAGAGAGAGATGGTTTATCGCAATAAACATATGGAACATGGATCTGGGAGATGTTAATAGGGAAGTGTGGATGACAAGAGATAAAGGAGATTAAACAATATAGGTTGTGTTTTTCATGAGCTGGAATCCATTGGAGACTGTAGAATACTAGCAATTCAAGTTCGTCTTATCTTCTTTGTTCAGGAAAGAAGAGAGAGAGAGAGAGAGAGAGAGAGAGAGAGAGAGAGGAGAGAGAGAGAGAGAATTGAAATATGTCTTATAATTAAATAGCTGTGCTTTCTTTGGTCGGATGGCTGTCTGATGCTCAACGACCAACAGGATGCATTTATCCATGCTTATTTGTTTGTCATTTTTCTTATGGATTCTACTATGTATAGCTTATTATGGGGAGAAAATAATACGTCCATGAGTCGCATCATGTCGTACGTTCAGCAGCATGATACGATAACACCGTCATCCGAGCGAGCGTCCCTCGTCTACACATAATATATATTTTCTCCAACATGAGAGGAGAAATGTTACAATGTGCGAAGAAAGAAAGATCATTGAGAAGTGAGGTTAAGGATATATAGATGACCAATACTTACCATATACACATTTGTAACATGATTTATTTATGTTTAGCAGAATGATATATTGTTGATGATGGCAAATATGACAAAATTTGGGACAACAAGGCTGAGCATGATTAGCACCATCTACCCGACAACTCAATGCCAAATCCACAATATTGTGGGGCTACCTAATTCTATAAAGAAGCTTAAACCTGAGGCCCTATTGGTGTTAGAGCTCTCTGAAGCTAAGATCAACTCCTCCTTGTTTGTCCTAATAGTGTACAGTTTAAGATCAAAAGAGAAGAAGAGGGGCTCAGTTGCATCTGATAATGAAAGGTTTGTCAGCACTGAAGCTTAAGAAATATATGAATAATCCATTCTCTGTACACTACAGGAAACTAGCAAATTTGCATCGTTCAAATCGGACGCTAATCAGACGTAAATCCAACGATATTTGATGATTACTGTCAGATTTGTGTCTGATTTACGTCAGATATTTTTTTAAGGTAATTTGGGGGTCCGTACTGTTAATTCTGTCAATGTTGCATCGAATATTCCGACATAAAATAATTAGCGTCGTCCTAGTGTCGGACTTGCATCAAATTTTACGTAATAGTCGAATTTGCGGCGAGAGATATCAATAATTTATGCGACAGATTTTTGGATGTAAAGCGGATGCAAAACTCATATATATATATATATATATATATATATATATATATATATATATATATATATATATATATATATATAATTTAAAATATCAGTTACATTTTTACAACCAACACAAAACTTGCGATGAGAGTTATTTTTATTATCTCAAATTTGTGACTTGAAAAGAGGTAGAAAATTAACTTAACTCCAAAATTAATTAAATAATAGGTTAGTAAATTAATTAAAGTCATATAAAAATTATTAAATAAATTAATTTAATATTAATTTAATAGTAACTAACCACTTACTGAAATTAAAAAAAATTCTTGACATAAGAATCTTTAAAACAATTAAATACAATCAATTAAAAATAAATTTAGTTAAATAAATAAATTTGAAACTTAATAAAAAAGATTAGTGCCTACTAAGTTATGATAGATGAAATTAAGATTGGAAAAAAATATGATTGTATGATTTATTAAAGTTTTAGTTTTTTAATCACTTAATAAATTAAAATCATATTAGTAAGACAAAAAGCACTTAGAACACTTGCATTAAAAGAATATTACTGGTTAGTATTCATTCACATTTTTAATGATTTATGTATACCTTAATTATACACTCATTTTAATATAATTTAGCTTTGAATTATAAGACACCCCTTCTCTCTGTCTCTCTTTATCACTCTCTCCCTCTCTCACTCTTTTCTCTATGTTTTATCACTTTTCTTTCTCTCTCCAACCAACCCTTGCTCTCTTCTTCTTTCATTACTTTGCAGTCTCTTTATCTCTCTCTCACCCTCCCTTTCTCTGCATCTCTCTCTACCTCTCACTCACTATATTTTGCTCAATTTTCTTTGTGTTCCTCTTCTCTCTCACTCTCCCACTCTCATTCTCTCTTCAACCCCTCTCATTGCCTCCCTCTATCTCTCTCTTTCAAATTCACTCTTTCTCTTGCTCTCTGTCTCTCTCTCACCCTCTACTTTATCTCTCTTTTTTGCTTGCTTGGTCTTTGTCTGTCAATATCTTGCTATATCTTCAATCACTCTTTCTTCCCTCTCTTTACCCACTCATTCTCTGCCTCTTTCCCTCACCCTAGTTCTCTCTCTCCTTCCTTCTTCTCTTTCTCAATTGCTCTCTCATTTCTCTCTCTCCCTTACCTCATCTCTTTCTCATCTTTTTTCATTTTCTCTAGTACTTCTCTCTCCCCTCTCAATCCCTCCCTCTTTCACTCCCTCCCTCCCTCTCCTTTCCCCTCTCATCTCTCTTTTCACTCACTCACCCACTCTCTTTCCTCTATACTCTCTCCTTCCTTTTTCACTCAGTCACCCACTCTCTTTCCATCCCTCTCATTCTCTCTTGTGCTCTCTTCTGTCACACACTCTCTCTCTCTCTCTCTCTCTCTCTCTCTCTCTCTCTCTCTCTCTCTCTCTCTCTCTTTAATTCTACTCTCACTCTGACTCCCTCCCTCCCTCTCTCTTTTTTCCACTCTTTTTTCTAACTCTCACATAGTCTCCCAACCCAACCTCCTCTCCCTCTATCCCTTATACACTTTCTCTCACACCCTCTCCCTCGTAATTATCTTGTTCTCCCTCCCCCTCCTTACTCTTGCTCTATCTTCCTTCACTACTCTTCTCTCTCTATTTTCCTTTCATAAATTCATTATCTCTTAATATTTACTTAATTCCTTTCTCTCTCTCTCACTCTCACTCTCTCTCTCTTGCTCTCTCATTTGATGCACTCGCTTCTTTCTTTGTTCACCTTTTCTCTTCATCTATCCCTCACTCTCTTCTTCGCTTTCCCTCCTTTGTCTCCCTCTCTATCTCTCACAACTCTCTCTCTTCTCTCTCATTTTTTCCACTTCCTAACACATTTCACTTTATTGAGTGAAAAAATGAATAAAAAGTTGTCTAAAAGGTTTGTGAAAATAGCATATTTTAGTTTATATATTATACTAATTAATGTATTTTTTGCAGGAAAATTCTCAAGAGAAGAATTTTGAGGAAAGTTGGACGTACTTGAAGTACTAGTGTTGTTGCCTTACATTGCAGTCCCACTCTTCATAATGTTGCGTTGTTGGATTAGATTCAATTTAAGCCACACAACAGGAAAAATTATTCTGTCCGGAATTTGGACGTGAGTTGCGTCCGGACGACGGCTGTTATACAGCCGCAGTCGGTTGTGATACAGTCGACAGCTGTGATTTCCGACCTCGGCTGAATCACAGCCGTCGTCCGGACTAGCTCTGCGTCTGGACTCCGTACGGAATAATTTTTCACACAACAGAGAGTGTAACTCCTCAACAAGCCTTCTAGCATTGTAGCACCAACCATAGTGCCACAGTGCCCACGACTAGAGCATTGCAGAGCCAATTCAGACTTGAGTATGGAAGGAGAAGATAGAGAGCTCAACATAGCATCACATATATGCACTAATGTCACAATGCTACACCATCAGCATCATAGTGTGATAGCCCAACCAGACAGATTTTCATGATAGTTTTATGACTCAAGTGTAGTTTTGAGGGTTTAAAAATGTGGGACCATGGACTGAAAGGAGGGATAAGTGTATGTAGGTTTTTTTAATTGTATGGGTATTTCTTCTTCCAGGTGACTGTGAGTGTGCGAGTGGGAAAAAATTTACGTATGTCAACCGTACGCAGAGCTGCGTACGTAATAGATTACACGGGGGTTACACGGAAATTACAAAGGGGGTTACAAGCGTGTTATAACATCTTTGTACCTCCCATGTAACTGACTTGTAACCCGCACTTCTATTTCATCCATTTGTAGGTTACAGGGGTTACAAGGTTATATGGGGGTTAGACGGAAGGTACAAGGGGGTTATAACCCTCTTGTAACTCCCGTGTAACCCCTGTGAACCTTTGTACGTACGCAACACCTGTTTACAGTTGACGTACGCAAATTTTTTCAGTGCGAGTGAGAGTGTAATGAGTGCAATGGTTGCAAGAGGAGACTTTGGAAGAATGTTTTAGTATATTTTCACATATGCAATAATAACCACCATGCTATTAATGTAAGTCTTGAGGATGGTCAATGAAGAGAAAAGGCCAACTACGCTAGGGAATTAATAACTAGGGCTGGCAATTTGGCTCGTTGGTCGCGAACAGCTCGTGTTCGGCTCGTTAAGTAGCTCGTGTTCGGCTCGTTCGTTAAGCCTAACGAGCCGAACACGAACAAATTTTTAAGCTCGAAATGTTAACTAGCCGAACACAAACAACTGTTTGTTCGCTCGTGTTCGGCTCGAATTGGCTCGAAATTAAAAAAATAATCATATAATTATTTATATAATAATTTATTATATATATTATTATATATATTTATATTTAAGTTTAAATCATAGCTGCTATGTGTGGTAGTGTGGTTATGCTTCTTGTTTCCATTCATTTAGTCCAGGGTTCGAATCTTGCGCTGAACATATATTTTTCCAATTAATTTTAACGAGCCAATTTCGGCCGAACACGAGCCGAACACGAACAATGCCCATTTCGAACGGGAGCCGAACACGAACACACCTTTCACGAACCATTTCGAACACGAGCCGAACACGAGCCGAGTTAATTTCGAACGAGCCGAACACGAGCCAAGCCTGAACTCGCTCAAACTCGGCTCGTTTACAGCCCTATTAATAACACATAACCTAGGAAGAGAAAAAGTCACTTATTAAAAGATTTGAGATATCAACGATGAAAAACGGGAAGCTTCAACTCCACCATCATTTATATGCAGCTGGATAATTTCTCAACTCTTAGTTTCAATATGCGGCGAACAAATCCACCAATCCTAAGATCAAGTCGGGTTTATAACATTGTATGAATAGATTGATTGTTGACCCAAATGAAAGAACAACTGCTGATATGCAATTTATGCCATTTAGGAATAAGGGATATTTCTTCAGGTTACTGCAAGCAAATGATACTATTGCAACTTATACCATTTGTTTTGAATATGCAATTTGAGTCATGTCTCAGACCGCCTCAAGTTTTGCACCTTGCCTCACGAATAGAAAGCATCTCAATACCAAATTGCGCAATTTTAAACATTGGTGGGATGCATAAAAATTTCCCATAATATTTGAATCAATGTGAAGAACATCAAAGAAAACATATAATAATGAAATTGCAGCAACTTCATTTATCACCAAATGTAAAGCACAAGTGAGGTAATATTATCATTGCATTGTAATATAGTACCAGATTATGGGCCTTTACACTCAAATTAAATAAGAAAATAAAATTTTGCTGAATCTACAAAACAGCTAATTGAATAGCGCTTTGATCAATCAGAATATACTATATTTATTTTACCATATAGAAGCTGATAAATCAAAAGACAAAGTTTCCTCAACTGAGCTGCATCTCAAGGTTTATCACAGCCAAATATCATTTATCACAATAGATTAAATAGGTTGCTTATTGATTACTCTGTATCGATTTACTCAGAACTTGTAGACCATTTCTTCTGTGTAACCCAGATCCTTCAGTAATCCAGAGAGCTGCAAAAATAAATAAATAAATAAATAAACATAAAATGGTTAAAAAATCATAATTAAAAAAAGAGCACTTACATACATTCCACACAATTTTTGTGTATTTACACATCTAACTTCCTAAACATTCATATTTATATGCATACCATTGACATCTTTAACATCATATCAAAAAAACTACCAACACTATATTTTTGAAAGTAAAATATACATTTTCATGCATAGGTTTATGAAAAATACATAAGAATTGTGTGGTATGTACATAAATTTCTCAAAATAGAATTTGAATTCTATGAATATATTAATATAGCAATTTGATGAGATCATGGTACATAGTTGACGGATTAATATGTGAGTAGCTCATTGTTAACAAATTTTCTCTACTAGCTACATGATGGGCTTATGTTGTAGTTAGTATGTGGACTTGAATGGATCAAGTAAGAAAATAAAATAAAAATGCCTCACTTTGAACTATAGCTCATTAAATAACTTTGCCATTGAAAAAGAAGATAAGGGAAATTTATAAACATTACACACAATTCCTATCTGTCGATATATATAACACCTAAACTTTCAAATTAACATTTATAATGCTACGTTGTCATAAAACTATGCATTTAAATACGCATTCTACTTTTAAAAGTCAGTAATTGTCACATTTTTATGGGGTATAAATGTTAAAAATATAAATACTGTTATATGTAAGTAAAAGTCCCAAAAAATAAATCTTGATAGCACATGTTGCAATATAAAAGTTATTTTTTAAAGTTAGGGTCCCCCTTAGTGCTTCTTTTACAACCAAAAACATAGGGTAAAAGAACTCTGGTATTAAACTTTGAGCCCTTAGATGCCAAATGCTTCAGATGCTCATGAAGGGAAAGGCAGACAAAAATAAGAAAGAACATTTGTGCACAAAAATCTGAGTAAAATAGATTTAGCATCTCATGCAGAACTCAGTAATTATAAAAGACAAAAGGTGCTTACTTCGCCTTGTGATCTATCTTTTGCCTTGTCGCCTGATATGTGGTTCATCAAGCCAGGTGGTCCACAGACCTGATTAAATATAGAACAAAGGACTAATTAATATCAAAAAGCAACATGATAAGTATTGAAAACTGAATGGAGGAAGAGAACCTAAAGAATTTATCATACTACCAGCATGCATCAGTGAGACAATGATCGCTCAGTTCTATACAAAAAGAAGGGGAAAATATTTGATGCCTTGAGAAAAATTCAGCACAATAAGCATAAAAATCAAAATTTTACAAGCTCTTTCCACAGTACTATTAAATAGAGAAAGCTCATATGGGAGCAACTTGAAATGTAGCGTTGATCAAGAAATATCATGATTTTTTAACTTCTTTATGCAATCTTAAACATGGATCGTTCATTTATAAAAAATAAGTGAAACCCACCAATATGAGTGTATCCTCAGAAGGACCTGGCAATCCCTTTAGAATCATATCATTTGATATAAAGCCAGCACCACCTCTCCAGGACTTGGTTGGCTTATCAACAGTGTAGAAAACCTGAATTTCCCACCGAATAAAAGTAAAAAGATATATTAGCCAGTCATCAGCTGATTATTCACAAAACATTTAAAATGAACTGGTAGTAACATAATAAAACTAAACAACCTTAAAATTTGGATAACTAGCTGCCAACCTATCAAGCTCTGCCTTCAGCAAAACATCATCTGGTGATACATTTGCATAAAGCAACGATACCTAAACAGTCAATTTAGAAAAATCATTAGAACATGATCTAACGCTGGATATACCACCAAAATATAAATGGATGAAAGCCAGCAAATTGACGGGTTGGAAAAGATATAATCTGGCTACAAATTAAAGAATATATTTTGCATAAACTTACGTGAACATCATTGTCCACACTGACTCAATAGTTGGAATATGTCGATGATGATTAATATTTATAAGAAATCAATTTAACATTAGATTTAAGAGTTTCTATCATGTATCTTTCGGTCAAAAACATATAGGAGTTTGTATACTATACAGCAGTTGCTGAAAGAAGTAAAATGGACTCCAAAAATTTATGTTTGGCTCTTTTTAGTTTTTCAAAAAATATTGTGAAAATATTATCAATAAATTATGTTTGGCTCTTTGTGAGTCGGAATCAAATTTTTAAAAAGGAAAATTACTTTTTCAATAAGATATCATCAAGAGATCGTGCCCTTACTTTGTAAGGAGTTTAAAAACTGATTCCAGATTTCTCGCAAACAGATGGCCCAATTATAAATTACCCCTCCAAATGACAAGAAAAAACTTTCGATTAAAGCTAGCTATTTGACACAAAGTAATTAGCTTATAAAAGTAACAATTTTACTTTTAAATTGAGAAAATTCACCATCCTTAGGGTGTAAACGAGTCAAACACCTCGTGCTTAGCTTGTTAAAAAATATCACTGTTTATGTTTGGCTCGTTTATATTTCAAACAAAAAATAATGTATTTGTGTTCAGCTCGTTTGCTTAGCGAGCCGAGCACGAGCTATTCATGAAAAAAGAATCATTTTGACAAACTTAGTCACGCAACTATAGGATGTTAAAGATTGGGTCGATATTTAAATCTTATTATTTATATTAAAATATAATTTAACTATAATTTAAAATATTTTCATTCTAATTTTTTTAATTAATAATTTTAATTGATTATAAATCTTTGTAGCAATACAGCAGACGTTTCGTTCGTAGACGTAGTTGTTTTGTAATTTTTTGTTATGACCTTAAGCTTCATTTCGTTTAGCGTTGTATCGTATGGGCTGGCTGCAGTGTCTGACCATCCACAAGCTCTTCGTATCTGTTTTATCTTAATGAAAATTGCCTTGAGCGCCTTTAATATATATATATATATATATATATATATATATATATATATATATATAATTATTTCAAGTCAAAATGAGCCGAACACGAACGAACTAATCTTTATTCGTGTTTGGCTCGTTTATATATCAAGTGCAAAAATAATGTTCGTGATCGGCTTGTTAACTTAACGAACAAATAGAACATGAGCTTCTTAACGAGACGAACACGGACTGTTGGCGAACAACGAGCCATTTTGACATCCCTAACGACCTTTAACTTGAGGCTAATAGCAACGAAATGATACAAGCCCAATCATTGATCTCATAGTTCTATCTTCCATGATCATGAATCCTAATTGAGTCAAAAGAGTTAAAGGACCCAACCAGAACGAAAAATTCATGTAAACAGCTATGGGTTGCATTATCTTAAGACATCTTACAGACGTTATATAGATATTTATCTAGGGAAAAAACCTAAGTTGATCTTAGCTAACATAATTTTCTCTCATCAAGTGTAATCTAAAATTCACCAATCGGTAGGATTGGATCATTAGAGAACTTACGAGCTATACCATGATCGTTATTTAAAAATATCATTTCACAAAAGGCCACCAATTAGAAGACAGAAACCATTTCCTTATTGAAGTGAGATCTTTGAAAGTGATCATAAAAATATACTAATATAATATTAGCTCTTTATGAGCTTAGGTTAAGCTTAAATTTATCACGTTCGAAAAACTACTACAAAAGGCAGATGGATTATTAATCTGAGTTTAGGAGTACAAATTTTACTAGACTATTAAATTTTATAATATTCTCAATACTTTTTTATTTTCAAATAAATTTAGATCTAGAATGATTTGCATGAGACTTGAAATATTTTGAAAATAAAGTCCCTTCAGGTTGCGGTTAGCTTATAACATGAGTAGCACTAGGATATTCAATGAAATTTAATTGCTTTAAACTTTATAAGGTAGCACGTAGAGAGTAAAGAATAAATTCTGATGCTAAAAATTCTACTTTTAATAATTTTTATGATAGATTAAATACTAAAATAAGTAAAAGGAAGATGTATAAATTATAAGAAAAGTAAAAAATTTAATTCAAATTAGATGTAATGAGGATGAAAATCAAAATGTACAAGATGAAGATATTCAACATGAGCAGGTGAGATATTTTGATAAAATTTTCAATATATTGTGAAAATATTATCGAATTTAGTATCTTGATATCATAAATAATAACAATTTTTTTATTTTTACCATCTGATGAGACTTAAAAAAAATGAAGTGTGAAAAAGAAGAACATGATGACATTCCATAAAAAGTTTAAAATTGTTTAGGAGATTTGAAAATTTTTAGTTTACTAAACTTTATAATATTATTTTAAAAACTAAAAATGATTCTAATGAGTGGAGAAAGTCTATTACATCGTATTTTTAAGAATAAAAAGGACGCAAAAAAAAGTACAAGTTGCAGAAGAATTAAGTTGATGATTCATACACTAAAGTTATGGGAGATAGTAATTCGAAATAGCTTACAACGTGATAAAAATTTCTTAAATTAGTTTGGATTCATGTTACACAAGTCTACTATGGAAGCTATACATTTCTTGAGAGATTTGATGGAAAAATATAAAGAGAATAAGGAGAATCTATATATGATTTTTGTTGATTTAGAAAAAGCCAATGATAAGATTTCAAGAGTAGTATTTTAGAGAGTTATAAAAGAAAGGAGTTCATATTGCTTAAATTCAAGTCGTTAAAGATATATACTAGAGTTGTTACTTATATTCAAACACAAGGACAATTGACCAAGTATTTTCCTATTTCAGTTGGATTACATCAGGGATTGGTTTTAAGCCCCTTTTTTTCGCTATTGTTATCGAAGTTCTTATTGCACATTTATAGTTGAATGTACCTTGGTGTATGTTTTTCGTTGATGATATACCTCTTGTGAATAAAATTAGCAAAAAATTTTATGAAAACTTGAATTATGAAGGTCAAGTTTAGAGTCTAAAGGCATTCGTTTGAGTAAATCTAAAACTGAATACATGAAATATAATTTTAATAGTAGTAGATCTAGTAGTGTGGTTGTAACAATGGGCAATCAAGTCATTATAACGAGCGAACGTTTAAGACATCTCAGGTCTATTGTTCGAAGTGATGGTAATATAGAGGCAGATGTTATTAGTAGAATTCAAAGTTGAGAGGTTGAATTGGAAGAATGCATCATCCCTATTGTGTGAAAGAAAAGTACCACTGAGACTTGAAAGAAAATTTTATAAGATAGTTGTGCGACTTGTAATGCTTAGAATGTTGGCCTATAAAAGAGAAGCATAAAATTAAGTATTGCTAAGATGAGAATACTAGGGTGGATGAGTGGCTTTACACTTAAGAGACAAAATGTTAAATGAATATATCTGTAAAATGGTTGGAGTAGCTCCAACAACAAACAAAAATGGAGCGTCGCATTAGATGATTTGGTCGCATTAAATGTCGACCATCTGATGAACCTATTAGAAGAATAGATGTTTTAGATTTGACTTGTGTTAAGCAAAAGTAGAGGTATAACTAATAAGACTTGGGCATGTTGTCTAAAAGAATGATCTTAATTTATTATAATTAAATGAAAATATGACAATCAATAGCACACAATGGAGAAAAAGGTTTCATCTAGCCGACCTACTTAGTGGGATAAAGACTTCTTGTTGTTGTAAACTTTATTAACTCCGCCCACTTGAAACTTTTAGACATGATCTTAAAGTCATGTCAAGTCACTCAAAGGGTTCATTTTGATCTCCATAAGCACAACAAAAAATCACTCAAATTGGATTTTATGCAATTTTCTCTTAGTATTTTTTAAATTTTTTTATAATTGGAAGTTTAACTCTTTGTGATTTAAAGCTCAATTATCATCAACTCGGTCTTCTACAACTTTTTGGTTGTAACATTTTTAAATTTCCAACAAATTGATACCTTATTTGCAAAAACTGAACACTATCAATAAAACCTTAAATCAAAAAAATTATAAACAATCATTTTATATGACAACAATTGTACTGGCCATCTTTATCAAAACAAAGCCCGTGATCATAGACATAAGAAAATCGTCCATTTATAAGACCAATTGGAGAGTCTCACCCACAAGTTCGTTTTAAAATATTTCAAGGATCACAAATAACTTAGAAGTCATAGCATTTTCCTCATTTGCTGTTTATATTTATGGAACTTCATTCAACAATATGAAAATTGCATGATATATTGTGTAGTCTAGTTTATATGAACCATGAGTCCTAGGTTAATATAACTAAAGACCTTGATATATTTTCAGCTTTCCCTTGTATATTTTGGATCTTATTTCATAATCAACAATGTATTGAGTCTTCTAAGACGTATCAGCATTTTAATTCAGCTTAGTTCCCCTCATTTTGACTACATTTGACCACCTCTTTGACTAACATCTAATTATTTGATGATCACCTAATCATTTGAGCGTCATATGAACTTATACGCTCTTCCTAATGTTATAGTTGGCTCCTCCTTTCTCTCTCTTACTTGTCCAATCTTTGAACCTTTGAACCTTTGAATAATAGATAAATTAGCAGTATTTATACTCATCCTGATCAACCAATAGAAGCTACGAAATGAAATATATATGAGCAATGCTCATATATTTCCTTCGGAATTTTTTGTGTGCATGTTATACATATGCATGCACCAATGCAAACCCTCAAATTAGATGTCAAATAAGATACCAATAACCAATTTTTTGTTTCTATCACGCTAGCTAAATCGGGTCATCGAGTCAACAATTAAAGCTCAATGAGATCTCTAACTAAAGAAGACTCTATCCATAATCATCATTTTCCCAAATCAAATGAGCACTTAAACATGTTCTCTAGTGACAGTTGGTATTAGTGGGAAAACAACCTCGTCAATTTAAAATCGACAAGTGGTGATCGGTGGAGCCCTTTGATAGTTATTTTTTATCATCGCTCTAAATAATATTTGAATGACATCCCCTAATTAATATCTTATCTGGCATATAACCTCACTGAATGCATATGCATGGTCAATACATATAAAATTCTGAGAGAAATAGATTAAAAATGCTCAAATATATTTTATTTCATAGCTTCTACTGACTGGTTGATCAGGATAGGTGAAGATGCCAACTTATCTCAGCATAACTTGAAAATTTTATTTTTAAAAGACTTAGCATAATTAATAAAAAGGAAGCATAGCTCAACATTCTTCCCCCAAAATGCTACTCTACACTGATGAGGAAAGAACAAACAATTCAACCAACCAAATTTTTCCAAAAAAAACTAAAAACAAAAACAGTACTCATATAGCCATGAAAATAAAATAAACAAGAATAATTTCTGAAATAAAAAGATTAACAATGCTCATATATTTTTTCTTCCATAGCTTCTACTGCTTAATCATGATTAGTATAAATGTTGTTAAATTATCTATCTTGTAAAATTCAACTTTGTATCAAAGCATACTCAATTCCATTTCTGAAAAGCTAAACAGAATTTAAAAAAAGGAAGCAGTGTTCAACATTTTCCCCCAAAATGTTACTATAAATTGAGGAGGCAATAGCAAGTAATTCGACCAATAAAATTTCTCGGAGAAACCAATGCTTATGTAGCCAAGGAAAAAAATAATTAAAAAATTCTGCTTACACAGTTGAACAATGCTCATACATATTTCATTCCATTATTTCTATGGATTGATCAGAACAGGAAAAGATGGTGCTAACTTATCTATCACGAAAGCTTTAACTGTGCAGCAAAGCATGTGCAATTTTATTTATAAAATTATCAAAAAAACTAGGCAAATAAGTAGTGTTTAACATTCTTCCCCCAGAATATTAATCTGCACTGAGGAGAAGGCAAGAACAAGTAATTCGACAACAAAAATTTCTCAGAGAAATTGAAAACCAATGCTCATGTAGTCAAGGAAAAAATAATAATGCTTGCACAATTGAAGAATGCTCATATATATTTCATTTCCTTATTTCTATTGATTGATCAGAACAGAGAAAGATGTTGCAAACTTATCTATCACGCAAGCCATATGTATTTCTATTTATAAAAATCTCAGAAAAACCAAAAAAAATAACGTTCAACATTATCCCCCCAAAATGTTAATCTACAATGAGGCAAGAGTAAGCAATTCGACCAATAAAATTTCTCAGAGAAACTATAAAACAATGCTCATATAATCATAAAAAGAAAATAAACAAAAAAAATCTGAAATAAATAGATGAATGGTGCTCAAATATATTTTATTACATTGTTCTACTGATTGATCTGAACAAGTAAGGATGATGCTAACTTATTTATCTTGCAAAGTTCAAATGTGTAGCAAAACATATGCAATTTCATTTATAAAAGTCTCACAAAAATTAAAAAAGAAAGCAGTGCTCAACATTCTCCTCCCAAAATGTTAATCAACACAGAAGAAGAGGCAATAACAAGCAAATCAACCAAGTAAAATTAGTGCAAGTAAATGTAGTAGAAGCCCACGAAGATTTCTTAAAGATACAGATTTACAATGCTCATATAAATTTCATTCCATATCTTCATTTTGTTGATCAGGATAGGTACAGATGTTGTTAACTTATCTATCATGCAAAGTTCAACTTTGCATCAAAACATATGATGCAATTTCATTTATAAAGGTAAAAAGAAAAATCTTTAAGAAACAGATGAACAATGCTGGTTGATCAGGATAGTAGATGTTGTTAGCTCATCTATAAAGCAAACTACAACTTTGAATGAAAGCATATATAATTCCATTTGTAAAATTCTCACATACACTACAAAAGATTTTTCAAGGAAACTGATGAACAATTATCATAAATATTTTACTTCGTATTTTCTACTGATTGATCAAAATAAGTATAGATGTTTTTAAATTGTTTATCATACAAACTTCAATTTTGTATCAACGCATATGCAATCTCATTTATAAAACTATCTTATATACTAAAAAAAGGAAGTAGTGCACAACATTCTCCCCCCAAAATGTTGCTCAGCTCTGTATAGGATGCAAGTGCAATCAAATTGACCAACTGACAGAACAAGTCCACAAAGAATTCATAAAGAAATAGATGAACAATGCTCACATATTTTTCATTCCATAGCTTCTCCTGCTTGATTAGGATTAGTAATCATGCTACTAACTTATCTTGCAAACTTCAACTTTACATCAAATCATATGCAATACGAGAAGAAAAAATAAATATGCGCTCAGAAATCTCCACACAAAATGTTCATCTACACATATGCATGGAAAGAGCAAACTAATGGACCATCAAACATCAAATGATACATATCCAAAACAAAAACACAAAAATCTTTATAGAAGAAATAAAGAGAAACATAGAGGTAGACAACAAATAAACCACAAAAAAAAAAAAATCCATAAAAGAGAAAACTTCACCAGAGCTAGGAAACAAATCAACGGTGCTGACAACAAATGGAGAGGAGCAGAACTGGGTTTCAGCCCTAACGACACAGGTAACAAAGGAGGAGTGGCGAGGAGTATATGCGACGATAGGGAGGAGGGGGATTACCGGAAATCCGAATGGGTGGCAACATCTTTTCTGCCTAGCAATGGAGCTCCAGCCGCGGAACGCCCTTTCCCCCTTCCATTTCTGCATTCAACCAACTGCAGCCCCCATTCGCGAAACGCTCAAAAAAAAAAAGTTCCCAAATGCGACTTCTTCGGTTTCGAAATATAAAAGCCACAAAAACAGGATCCCAAACGAGGTCTAAATTAGAGACGCTCATTTTAACGTCAAAAACATTTTGATGCTAATCCGACACTAATTGGACCTAGTGTTGGAAATATTTGATGCTAATTGGGCATTTTCCTACAGTGTAGTAACTTGGAACTCTTCCAACATTTCAAGTATTGATACCAAGATTCAACCAAATAATCTATGATCAATGTGGGATGGATTGCAGATCATTAAAAAGTAGGTCACCCCTAAAGTGTACTGACTTCAAACTTTTTGTTAAAAAACCCTAGAACATAGAGGCAGGACAACTCAAAGCCATATTTTATTAAATTCTTATTTTGTTGTCATCTTCATATTTTCATTATTTTGACTCTCAAAAGAAAATAAAGCACATTGATTAACCTATTCACAAAAACTACGGTCAGCTTACACATAAAGATGAGTTCTCATAATTAACTCAGGGAAGTTGCACCAAGTAAACCCAGGGAGCTCATTCCCAAAAAAAAGAATAAATTCAAATAAACATAATAATTTTGTTAATAATATTCAGCCAGAAACAAAAGCAAAAATCTTTGGTTGACTATAGAAGAACACTTTCCTTACTTAAAACTCGATCGAAACTGATTTAAGGATTGAAGACTATGAGATCTGAGATCTCAACAAATGTAAAAGTTAAAAAATTACAAAAAATTAAACTCCCAGGGAGAACTATGGTTCCAATGAAAAGAAAAGTCCCAGCTTAACAAGGTCACCTAATTCCTTCCTAATCTTGAACGATAATGTAGAAAAATGGCAATCAAGATAATATGAACAAAAGAAAACCCTTGTTTCAAACCAAGCTAAAGGAAAAAAAATCACAAACACAATGACCAAACTATTTATCAATGCTCAAGGAACACACCCTCTGAAGCAAGGTTAAAGTAAGTAAACAAACAAGCAAGGATAAAACGTAGGGGCTCTACTCTTGAAATCAAACTTGTAACTAGATAGGCATTAGAAAAATCCTCTTCTATAATTATAACTCAACATGGAAGTTTGAAAACTGACTTGGTGATTAAGGCAAAGAGGCCTAACACCAAGTAAAGTTGAAAAATAACAGAAATCATTCTCTAATTTAGTCACCAACAAATAGTCCTGACTTAACAAGGTTGCCCCAACTCTTTCTGCCCTTGAGTAGCATCATAAAAAAGGTGATGAATCTAATGAACCAAAAGAACGAAATCCTTATGTTTACTCGTAGCAATATTAACACAAAAAATAATGAAATAAATACAATTAGGTACAAAAGTCCTCTGGTTCACCAACAACCTAAGAATTTTCTCACAATGTTTCAGGTATTATTAGCACAAGAACTTGACTCAGTACTCAACTTCAATCCCAAGTATCTAAGTTGTCCATCTTTTCATATCCTTACACAGGTCCGTACCAAACTTATAGCCCAACTGGCATGCTTGTGACATGTTGAAAATCCAATTTGATTTATAGCATTAATGTTTTCTCCTTTTATAGATTATTGTGTAGCTGTACAAATCTTTGCATATTTGCTATGTAATTTAATAGGGCATAATTGTAAGAAATTAGGTAATTTCTTTATCTAGGAGATGGTATTCCTATAAGAAGATGTACCATGTAAAGGATCAATACATAAGAAAGAATTTTTTCTCTCCTTATTTATGTTTGCATGGTATCAAAGCGGGAATAAAAACCTTGAAAACCTAGCCGACAAATCGCAACCTTTCTCCGACCCGAAAAAACTCGCCAACATCCCAATCCCCTCCCTCTACAAGATCCAGGCTGTCTTACGAGTTACAACGAAAACTGGGGAAGGAAGTAAAATAACGTTATTTGTTTCCAAGCCGGCGATCCGTAACCGTCCAATCTACCCCTGGTATCAGAGCTTAATTGGTTTATTTTCAATGTCTGGCTAAATTCCTATGCTGACTTAAATAATCTTAGTAAGTTATGGTTATATTTTTGCTCAAATGATCTATGACATCCTGAGATCTGGAGGCAGAGCATCTCGTAATCGACTCATTCAGTATCGACACTTATAGCTTCCGAGTTTACGAATTCGATGGCCGTTATATCGTTTCTCATACTTTAACAGAATGTTTTATTAATCCTTTAACTGAGATAATAAAGATGCTTAGACTATACAGTTCAGTCAGTATGCCTGAGTGCCTCGATAAGAACTGCATACTGGCAAGCATCGAAGATTGTAGAGAGTGTAGCCAGTGACCAGTATAATCTTTAGCGTAACCTTATTATTCCAAGACGGCTTACTAAACTATCCTGTTATAGTAGGAGAAGTCATCAGATGATCGCTATATGAACTCATAAGTCCATTGGGTTGGTTAAAACAGAATTATTAAGTATTGATCGAGGGCAGGCGGTTTGTCTGAGCTAAAGTATTCCATATACTGAAAAGAGAGTTTAAGATAGCAACTTTTTCATTATAAACTCGTTTTCTAATCCTTGCATGTCTGACTGGCGACATTCATCTGCATCTTCTGATTATAAAGCAGCACTTCAAGCCACTCACTCCATAGAACCCCCATCTCTAGGGTTTGCTGACCCAGCTGAAGCACGTATTAACACTGGTTCAGGCCTTTCTGTATTAGTTAAGCAGAATAATACTCTCATCCAACTAAACCTAAGAATCCTTGATCACTTATCCAAACTTGAGGACAAGCTTTCAAAAATCTCAATTGATAAGAACTTTCTTTCTATAGAAAACTCAGTTGCTTCTTTGCAGAAACAGCTGTCGGATCTTTCCATTGCAGATCATATCCAAACACCCATCATCCAAAGGCCAAAGGGGAAACTCTTTGTCTACAAGAATCCCAAATCAATTTTCCTCCAAGAGAAGAACAAAGGACCTGCATAAATGGCTGCTACATCCCGCACTACAAACCTTCCTGCTATCCGAAGTTTTTCTGACAACAACACTGTTTCAAATCTGGATGACCAGATTCGAGACTACCGCTTCAGATCCAGGCTGTCTTACGAGTTACAACGACGGCTACCAAACCGCCGTTCATACCAAAGAACGCTCGAAAGTCAGTTGGATCCAGAGCAACAGCTTCAAATATCCCAAAGGAAGAAAGCAAGCCTAGTTCCTGCTGAGACTCTGTACGAGGATGGGTGGTCCTCATCTCGTCACCGAGTCTATCAACACTACTCGGAGGAAAGGGTCTTGGTAACCGATGATACACAGATCAATTTGCCATTTATACGACAGCAATCTTACCAGCGACTGGTGCACGAAGGTATGCACCACATCCACTTGGGTCTGGTCATGATCAGACTTCATGCCTTACACCGAAGAGATGCTGGAACCATGGCGCTAATCGTCCTAAGGGACACACGGTGGCGCTCCGAAGTATCAATAATTGGGACAATGGAAGTTGATTTATCCCAAGGAACCCAGCTCGTCTATATTACCCCTAACATAATGATGTCTATACATGACTTCTATAATCATGTTGAATTGGTAATCCTTACCCATGGGTATCAGCATTGGCAAGCAGGAGAATCCAACCTACTTGTAACCCGAGCGCTCGTCTCTCGCTTAACCAACACATCTCATGTTGGTTTTAGATATCATGTCGATGGTATCGCAGATTACCTAGCATCCCGTGGTGTACTTGCCATGCCTGGCACGAAACAGTCTGTTTCGGATTTACAAGGCATGAACTGGAACCTCAAGCCTTCAGGAAATGCTGAAGTTCGAATACCAAGATCCCTATCCATGCGGCATAGCATAGATGGATCAATACGGTTATCATTTTCAAATTATTCCTCCGCCGTAACACCATCAATCTCATCTTACAACCCAAATGATCTCGAGGTACACGAAACGGCTTTCGTTGGATGGTCTGATGGCCCTCTTTTCGATGAAAGCCAAGAGGAAGATGAAGACGAGGGGCTTGATTCGTTCTCACTCTTCCTTTACTTCAACAAACTCAATAATGAAACTCTAAATGTGGCAACCACATTCCCGGAAGGTGGTGGGGAAGCAGGACAACAAGCCGCCACCAAAAAGAACGAGGAGCAAAGGCAACCGGCAAAGCCAATTAACCGCCAGAAAACATTGTGGCAGAGATACCAAGAAGGAGATCCTACCGTTGCACCACTTGGAGAACCGAGTGGTAAGTATGACTACCTCGTCGAATACTCTATGCCGAGCTATAGCAATATACCAATCATCCCGACTGGCTGGGGCGATGATAATAACGATGATGATGATAATAATGAACCTGCATATCCCGCCCTTGAATACCCTACAAGTCCACCAAACCCAAAGCCAATCACCCAAACTCCACATCCCATATCCCCCAACTCCAACCTAGAAAACCTACCCAGAAGTCCACGGCCTGAAATAGCCTGCCCAACAATTCAAGACCAGCTCGATGACCTTGAATACCCAAAACTCAGAAAAATGGCAGCAAAGGCCGATAAGGCCCTTGCATCGCTAGTCTCAACCTCCAACAGTTACCTTCCCCCCAATGAACCTGTCATGGGTCCTGTTATGTATCCACCTGCAACCAATACATCAAGGCAAGATGACCCATCCCCATCCTACAGCGGGTATAGAACAAAATCATCTTACTTCAAAAAGTCCTACCAGCAGAACATGTGGGATCTCCCTTCCGCTCACAGCAACAAAGGAGTCCTTCTGGTCCTCCCAGACGATTTTTCATTATACGATGATATAATATATCGATGGGAATCCATCACTCTGAACCTGATCAACGAAAAGCAATTCGCCGACAACAAATCAAAGGTGATGTACATCGAAAACCTGCTGGGAGAAACAGAAAAGAAGATCTGGATCCAATGGAGGATGGCCTATGAACAGGAGTATGAAGCGCTCGTCAACATGGCAGACGACCCTCAGAACGTCCTGTCCCAAATTCGAAGAGTTATGTTACTAGAAGATCCTTACCAAGGTTCGACAGAAGAACAAAACAGGGCATACCAAGACCTTGAACGGTTGGTATGCTTGGAGATAAAAAATCTCTTCGAGTATATGAACGATTACAAAATCTTGGCAGCTAAATCCGGGCGAATGTATGTGAACAAAGAGCTCTCTGAAAAATTCTTCAAAAAGATGCCTCCAGTCATTGGGGAGGAAATCGAAAAGGCATTTGCGGAAAAGAATCCAGGAAATACAATCGGGGTAATGCCACGAATACGCTTCACGTATTTATATATCTCCGATCTCTGCAAAAAGGCTGTCGTACAACGAGGGATCAAAGATCTCTCAATCTGCAAGAGAATACCTGTGCCCGGGTACTACAACAATCACAAGAGGTATGGGCTCCGCAAATCAAAGAATTACAAAGGAAAACCCCATGACACCCATGTACGTATCGTGAAAAACAAAAATAAATCAAAATCAACAAAATGCCGATGCTATATATGCGGCGAAGAAGGGCATTTCGCACGGGAATGCAAAAGCAAAAATGACAACATGGCGCGCGCAGCGGTTTTGAACAACCTCGATTTACCCGATGAATATGATGTTCTCTCAGTCGACAACGACGAAGAACAGTCTGACGCAATATGCTCCATATCTGAAGGAGAAAATTGTGTCAACACATTGACACACGTTCGGGATGCGCTGGAAAATTGCCCGATCGATGAATACGCATTTATGTTGAAACAGACACCAGAAGATCTTGGTTGGCGCTATAAAGTGAAGCTGCCAGAAGAGCAAGAGGAGTGCAATCATCAATGGGAAATGAATAAGCCCATTATCAACCACAACTCGAGATGCTCATACTGCTCTCTCAACACATCCGTGAATATGAGAATACATTGCATATCATGCAGGCTGACGGCATGCCCGCTATGTGCAAAATTCTACCTAAGAATGGAGGTGAAGAAAGAGCTAACACTCCTACAGTTCCAGTCAAAAGATTCACTGATTGAAGAATTGATCAAATATGTGGATCACCTAACAGAGGAAAATAGGCGCTTAAAGGAGAAGATCCAAGCAGACCTGGAGCAGAAACTCACTGATGAGTTTCTCAGTCTACAACCCAAAGGCAAAGATAAGGTTTCTATTCAAATTGAGGAAGAGGAACATGATGACGATGATGATATCTCACAATACCTCCAGGAAGGGACTCAGTGCTCAAAGATCTTTCATCAAGCGTTTAAAGAGGTAAGCGAGAAATTACCCAGAAGAATGGTCAACCAATTATTCAATGTCGAAGTAACATTCGACATTATAGGATGCGAAAGATTCACGTTAAACGCCATCATCGATACCGGCGCAACAACTTGTTGCGCAAATAATGGGAGCATCCCAAAAGAAGCACTGGAGCCTCTCCACAATAACATAAACTTCAACGGAATCAATTCAGTGACCAAGGCTGACTCTAGGATGAAGGAAGGAAAGATGTACATTGGAGAACACAAATTCAGAATCCCGCTAATATACTGCATGAGAATTGAAATATTAGACGGAATCCAATTCTTAATTGGATGCAACTTCATCAGAGTCTCCACGGAGGAATGAGGGTGGATGGAGTACAGCTCACCTTCTACAAAAACATTACCAACGTACAAACAACCGTCGATGTAGAAGTGGAGGCCAAAATGTGCGAAATCCCGAACTCAACTCTAGACTATGGGTTCTATCCGGAGTTGCACCACCGAACTCCGTAAGTCCATCACCGAAAACACCTTCATAAGAAGGTTCTCCTCTACATTCGAGAGACTCAAGAGGAATGGGTTTATCGGGGAAAACCCATTACAACATTGGGGTAAAAACCGGGTTTTATGTCAAATTGACATAATCAATCCGGATATTACTATCCAAGACAAACCCCTTAAGCACGTAACTCCCGCCATGACGGAACAATTCGACAGGCATGTCAGAACCCTACTGGATCTCCAAGTTATCCGGCCAAGCACAAGCAGGCACAGAACGATGGCAATAATCGTACAATCTGGGGTGTCGATTGATCCCAACACTGGGAAGGAGGTCAGAGGAAAGGAAAGGATGGTATTCAACTACCGTTCTTTGAACGACAACACTCACAAAGATCAGTACACGCTACCTGGGATCAACACTCTGATAAAGAAGAATTGGAAATAGCAACATCTACTCAAAATTCGACCTTAAAAGCGGGTTTCATCGTAAGAATGCACCCGAATCAATAGAGTGACCGCTTGTGGTCCCAAATGGTCCGTATGAATGGCCGATGCCATTCGATCGAAAATGCTCCAGCTTTTCAACAAAGATGGATAATCGCTTCGAGGATGCTCGAGTTTTGCGGTACATAGATGATATAATAATATTCAAGAACAATGAAGAAGAACACCGAAGGCACCTTGAAAAGTTCCTAGAGGTCGTTGAAAAGGAAGGGTTAGTGCTTTCGCCCACCAAGATGAAAATTGGCGTTAGGGAAATTGAATTCCTAGGCGCCATAATCTGCCAGAGAAAACTACGGCTACAACCGCACATCATCCGGAAGATCGCTGACTTTCCTAATGAGAGACTGAAAGACAAACAAGGTATGAGGTCCTGGCTAGGGATACTAAATTACGCACGAAATTATATTCCTAACCTCGGGAGATTACTGGGGCCCTTATATCAAAAGACCTCTCCCCACGGTGACAAAAGAATGAAGGATCATGACTGGAAGATTGTCAAGGAAATCAAGGAGCTGGTACAGAAGCTCCCGGACCTAGAACTTCCCCCAAAAGGTGCATACATAATCCTGGAAACTGATGGTTGCATGGAAGGATGGGGCGGGATATGCAAATGGAAAGGAAATAAAAATGACCCAAGGTCAGCTGAAAAGGTTTGTGCGTATGCTAGCGGCAACTCATAGCTCTTAAATCCACAATTGATGCGGAAATCTACGCCTGCATGGAAACCCTATCTTCCTTAAAAATCCATTATCTCGATAAACCAGAAATCACTCTAAGAACCGACTGCCAAGCCATTATCTCTTTCTTTCATAAATCATCCCAAAATAAACCCTCCCGAGTCAGATGGCTATCCTTTACCGATTTTATTACCGGCCTTGGCATTAACGTTATTTTCGAACATATAGATGGCAAGAACAACGTTCTTGCAGATACTTTGTCTCGACTAACGTCACTACTAATTACAGAAGAAAGTTCTGTAAATCTCATTTTTCAGGTTAAAGAATGGACCCCGAAGGCAGCAGCAGAAATCCTCGAAAGGGAAAGGATGCTTATCAGAAGGCTACACAAAGCAAAAGGAGATCGCGCATCAAGGCAAAGAAATTGCAACATGAATGGAGGCAGGAGTTCAAGGAATGCCGCCCACACCATCACGGAGACGGACCAAAAGACGCGAGCAAACTCGACACTCGAGATGTGCTATGGTCAAGCCTCGGACACGCCCATCGACATCGAAGTCGCAGAGACTACGGCATGCAGCACATCAAGCAGAAAGAGATCAAGTTGAGCGAGTACGAGCTGAACTCGCAACTCCATAAAATCTACATCACAAAGGTCTACTACTGCAGACACCTGGCAAGCAAGGATAACGTCTGGTGCGACGCTGGACCAGACGTCAACAGGAACGAATCCGAACTCGCGCACCGTCGGCATATTTTGTAGGCCGTTGCTTTTATTTCGAAGAGGGCCGCCTTTACCGTAACCGTCGGCGAATTTTTTAATTTAATTAAAATAAATAATTCGAAGTAGTATTCGATCTCGTAAAATAATTTTAAATTCTGCTGCTTTTAAGTATACGAGATTAAACCGATCTCACATCCCAAATAAATATATAATGCGGGCATCAAGCACCACAAAACCGTGTATCTATCCCGCGATGGATTGGCTACATCGGCTGCATTCATGTATTGATTAAATAAACTAGAAGACTAGCGTAGACATCCGTCTTGGCCTGGCGAACCAACTTTATGCCCGGAGCCGAGCTTCCCCCCGCTCATTAGCGAAAACATTAAGGTGGTTTATATTACTCCGGGTTCTTAAAATTCCCTATGAAGGCAAGCCCCCATAGCTAATTACATCTTAGCCGACGGGATCAATCCTACATTAAAACCTCTCGATAATAACTTTCAACGATTCTGCGCTCGTTACTTTCAAAGTGTTGGGCGTTTTCAAAGATTGAATTTTCAAGCTTCAACAAGTGGAATGGACTCAAATTCTCGAACATTTTCGTTTCGCGAATCCAAAGGACGACAGCGCATGGAGAAATCACCGATTCGGCTCGAACTTCGATAATCTCCCGAACTATCCTATCGTTTCGTTCTCGAACCTAGGAAAGTCCGAATGCTTATTCGATATTTCAATCTCGCCACTCTCAATTAATTAAAAGGCTTATATCGTAGCGATAAAATCAAACAAATAAATTTCAAGATGCTGGGAGGCGCATCGGTCAGTATCGGACGACTACCTCGAAATCCCAAGACCTGCTAGGCGCTTACTCGGGGACGAAACGCCTAACGAAGAAATAAGCGATTTATTAAGCTAGCACTGCAGGCGAGCGGCTCTAGCCTGTTGGCTCGGTTGTTTGACCAGTTGCGATAAGAGTTCTGTCGTTGTACCCGGCTCGTCGACGACGACTTCGGCACGTGCTCGACCCACTGCGCTCCGAGCCTCCTTGTCATTGCCGCAGAGCTTAGCTGGGGCGAGAATCATAAATCGTAGGGCCATGGCCGTTACGGCTTTGGTAGGCAACCCTACTCTGCGCGTTTTTTTTACGTTTTATTTAAAAAACAAATCTTAAAGCTCGATTATAACGACACCTGGCTACGATCCCACTGGCTCCATCCTTCCGCATCATTATTTTATCGGATTCACTTAGCCCAGTTGACTTCGCATAAACTCAACTCGAATCGAGTCCCACACTTTCATTTGCATCATGCCAACTCCCGCGAAGAACATCGCAGTGCTACATCATCCGAGGTATTCCCGATCATCCAACGCGACGCTTTAATTCTAGTCTGTAATCGTAGCTGCCAGGCTCGCTTGCATGATTGAATTTTGCTGCTGCTTTTATACTTCGAAACGCTACATGGCGAACTTTATCTCAGAAATTGACTTTTAACTTAGCCGGTTTCGCTTTTTGCGTCTCATCCTAAAAGCGCGCGGCTACGCATCATTGCTTTGATCACGCAGTTAAAAGAGAAGGCGCATTCAGCACATAAAGAATCGCAAAGAAAGAACGTCGGTAAAGTGTCAACGTAATAAAATAAAAGTCGCACCCGGGCGGTCCTTCCCGTCATCCCAAGTCCGCGACTCAAAACACAATTAGAACATTGCCAGCTGTCCTGCAGCAAGTGCTCGCTGAAAAGGCGATGGGCTTTCTACCAAATTCCTAATCCTATGCCTACTCATCTCCTACGACGCCTAGGCGCCTTTTCTGGCTTTTTTTTATTGCTTCGAGGACGCATTTTCATTCATCAGTCGACAACTAAGCCCAATTCGTTCTTTATAAATATCCCATCATATCGAGCGAAGCCGCTACGAACCTTAAACATCTTTTCAATATTTCCAGTGATCGCTTTTAAGACAAATCGAATTTAATTATATAAACGAATCAATCGTCCTGGTGCTTTCAAGCTTGCATAATCCGTCAGCTCAATCCGTACATATCGAATATCCCATGAGCGTAAGTAACATTTCATTCGATCGCTTAATTTGCAGCGTTATAATAATCAAAAGTTCTTCGCTGTAAATTGCGCATTCAAATGATTCGTAGCGATCACAACTAAAAGTTGTTCTTTAAATTCAATAACGCTCGTTGTCGCTTTTATATTTACTTAATTTAATTTAATTTGACTTCGATTTTTAATTAATTTGATCTCGATTTAATTTAATTTAATTATTTAATTTAATTTAATTTAATTTAATTGTTTAATTTAATTTTAATTTGATTTTAATTATTTAATTTAATTTTAATTTAATTGTTTAATTTAATTTAATTTAATTTTAATTAATTTAATTTAATTGTTTAATTTAATTTAATTTAATTGTTAAATTTAATTTAATCTTTAATTTAATTTACTTCTTATTTTTTTAATTTTAATCGAAATTTCAAAAAGAAATTTCTTTAATAATTTAATTAAGCTTCTTTTAATATTTTAAATTCGAGTTATCATTTTAATTAAAAATCGAGATGATACGATATAATTAATTTAGTGATTTTTAAATTAAAGAATAAATCTCTTCCTAATAAAGATCCCTTATTTTAATAATTCCAATTTTATTATTCTTCCAAATTTAATCTATTATTTAATTAAAGCTTAATCATTTTAAAATTATTTAACTGCTTTCTACCCTTTAATTATTTAAATTTCAATCATCCAAATCGATAATGATCAAATATTTTACTTGTTGATTTTTTATTAAACCTAAAGCTTTAATTAAGCGATTAAAGATTTTAATTACCATTTTACCCTTTAAGTTCTTAATAATTTCATAACTCACTAAATCGAACTCAAACGAACTTGAAATTTTTATCTGATTTCTACTCATACGCCAATAAAGACATGAGATAGTAAAATGCGATTTTTCTCGTATTTAATTTATTTATATAATTATTTTTATGAAAATGTAGATTTTCGCTTAAAATTTGATAATACGATCATGAAAGCTTCATTCTCAAGAAAATTGCGACATTCCTAATCGAATTCAGTAGAAGATTTTGACTAATTTCTAGCGATTAATTATATTATTTTTATTATAATTATTTTCAGCTTTCGAGTCATTAATTAATTTAAAAATAAAATAAATGTTGAAAAATGAATTTTATATTTTTCAAAAATCTCTTCGATATCAAGCGAAACTGTAGAATCAAATTTTGTAATTTTCTCGATTTTTCTATGATTTATAATAATTATTTTAAATGAAAATGCTAAAAATACATTTTTTAATTTTAAAATTACCTTGCGCTTTAAAATTTAATATCTCACTAAATGTATCTCAAGAAAAATGCGGATTTGTTCTAAGTCGATTAAAATTCAAAATGCGACATTTCTGCTTAATTTTATTATTTTTGTACATTTTTATTATTTTTTAATTATTAAAAATATTAAAATATTATTAAAAATCAACTTTTTAAAAATTGACATTTTAATTTTCTGATGCTCCCTCGATATCGTAGAGGCTCCAAAACCACTCGCGAATTTTTAAAAAGATTTTAAAAGTATGTAATTTTTAAAGTTTTTAAACGTGACAACCGACTTAATCAACCCACTTAATGTAAGTGAATCTAAATCGACTTAAATTTTTATTATGATTCCTCCCGATCCTAGCTAGCGTGAGACTGATTTCAAATCAATTGGATACCTCGGTTAACTCTAATTAATTAAAGACCTATTTCTGCGTTAAGCCCAACTGTGTTAATCCGAGCGAATTAACTCAAGCCCTATTTGTTCCCAGCTTCTCCTCATTGCGTCGAACATCACTAAATATTTCTAGTAATTTATTTCTACAACATACGTCTAATTTTTTGAATTAAAATACTCAAAACAAGAATACGCATTCGAAAAATGTAATAACTTTTCGTCAGAGATGGCCCTCCCGACCTGGAAAATCCAGTGAACGTCCCTGGAGTTCAGCAGGCTTCAAAAGTCCCTATGCGTCTCACAAGCACAAATGGATCAGGAGGCTACGCACGCGAGAACTAAATGGATGTTACAGAGAGTAAATAAATCATAAAAGACAAAATACTTAACGAAATTAAACGATTTCTTCCACATTATTCTCCTCTCTCGTTCAACCGAGTAGAAGAGCTTTATTTTTGCGGATGCGGGATTTTTCTACACAAAGATACGGATTTTCGAAGTTTATAGGAATTAAATAAATGCGAAAATACTCCTAATTTTCTATTTATCCACGCTACACCAAGTTAAACCTCTCAGACTCCGAACGCACACGCGTCGCGCTCCCATTCGACGCCGCCTACCCGAGTCACAGGCACGGCCCCGCTGGCTCTCGTACCGTCTCCCGGTCCGACGCAATCCCGCCGTCCGTGCGCGCGTATCGAATGGACTGCGCATCCGTTCATCGTCCCCATGTTCTCACCCGAGAGCCGTCCACACTAAATCCCCAAGATCTCACTCGATTCTCAACGCGATTTTCATGTTCTTACGCTCTACGCGATTCGCTTCAAGCAGACGAACACATCTATACCTGGCCACGATCGAAACCACGGCATTCGAAACGGGCGGAATCTCCCGGTGTTCGGGACGGCAGCTAACACATACTTGGCCAGTAGGAGCGCGCAGTCGAATCCGAGCAGCCGTCGCACCTTTCGATCGGTCCCGAAGCAGCCCTGCACGGATGCCTCCTCGCCGTCTCATGACCGTCCGGACACGATTCTCGACCAAGCCCGATCACAAAGCTCGAGGTCATGAGCAACTCGGTGGCCCGGAGACGGGGCCTTTGGTGGCGGACACCTTCCCTCGGTCCTGCGGAGGCCGTGCAGAGCCGACCGACTTCGGGAACCGGCTCCATCAGCGCAGAAGTTGTCCCGGTTTTCGGCCAAAGTTCGAGCTCGGCACCGGGGCCCGGCCGCGAAGGAATCGGGGGTCGACCTCGGCCGGATCGCGTGCTCGGCGTGCAGAGAGCGATCTCGGAGCCGATTTCGGCGCAGCTTCCTAAGGCCTTGCGCCAAAGACCTCTCACGCGCGAGAGGGGCGGAGCTGGATAGAGAGAGCGCGGGTCGCTTCCCCGTAGGGAGTGGTGGCCGGGGATCGGCTGCTCGGCCCGTGAGGAGAAGATCGGGCCCACGGTGACCACCAAGTGGCAGCCGTGCGCTCGCATGAGAATTTCAATGTCGGCTCGACACGCGAGCCTTCCTCACGACGGTAAGCTCCTACGGCACTCGGTGGCGCGACGGCCAGCAATGGTCACCATCTCGCCTGCAGTGGCCGTGGCCGGGTTTAGTGGTAGCACATGGAGGTATTGACATGTGTAAAGTTGAGCCTGATCGAAATGGAATGGGAGTAAGGCTCACTCGTCGTACCGGTCAACCCAACCATTTCGGGTTCTCTGGTAGCACCCCTTCCAAGCTCGATTTCGGGATACGAGGGAATCATTTAGGCCGGCCTTAGAAGGAGCGTGTGAAGTCCCATCCATGACGAGGCCGGGCTAAACATTGGGTTGAGTGCGTGACATGATTTCAAGCGTGAAAAGAGTTGGGATGAGGTTTAAGAAAAGAATCCCCCTCTTCTTGCCATAATGGACTAATGATGTTTCACAGTTTCGCCATTTACGCTATTGAGAATGGTTTGCTCACGGTTTTGCCTGTACAGTAGTGCTGGCTCGATTTGTTTCATGGTGCGTGCGCTAAGAAATTTGCATTGGTAATTTGATGAAGCCTGATGGTTTTCTTCATTTGGCTAATCTGAATGATGATTTGAGTGACTTGCGGAACGGATTTAATTGAATTGGATGACAATATGAGATGTTGTGCGGGCTTTAGTGGTAGATTTCGGCTGACTTTTGGAGCTTGAATTGGGCTTTTAAGTTTAAGGATGTGTTCACGGATGAAAATTTTTGTAGTAGTGTCACAATTAATCTGTCGTCTGGCTTGTAGTGATGCTGCATGACACTACTCGATTTAGACGCGTCGGTGTGTCTGACTCATTGACTTCGGCTCATCTTGCAATTGCAATTAACGCAGCTGAATGCGGATGTCCAAGTTAATACATTAGGTATTGAATCGATGTGGGAATAAATATTAAGAAATGTTGATGGAGAGTGAAACAAGAGTGCTCATTTGGGCTGTGGGTTTAATTATGCTGTAGACGCTCATTTCGGAACTAGACGTTTAGGCCAGCATCGTAGTCGCTTTGATTTTTGCACTGACTGGCGCGTGTTGCACGTAATCTCGGACCATCACGTTAGCGCTTGCTTTCGATGGCAGACGCTTGGCGAAACGCTTTTGTGAAGATTTCGCACAATCGGAGATCGACCTGCCATTTGGGCTGAAAGTCATCATCGGGTCCACTCGTTTTGCCACTACAAGTCAATCACTGATCCAACCACGACCAAATCACATGTGACTCTGGACCTATATCTAAGATTCGGTATCGTAATCGAATCGAAGCTGGGGACTCGAACCGGACTCAAAATCGGGGTCAATTCCGGCAGGCTTGGCTTCGACATCGGCGCCCACTTCAGTTAAAACGGCCAATCACTGTGCGGTTTCGAGAGGGGTAAAATCGGTCAAAATCGCTCCATTGCCAGAATTTTGACAAAACGAAATCGGAATATTCGTGATTTTCTGGACTTTTTGGAATTCTCTTCAATTTTTGGATTTTTGCGCCGTTGGGCAAGTATTTCGTATCGGAGGCATCGGAGGCTTTCGAATTTTTAAGCATTTTCGGCATTTTGAACGATCAATTGGAGCTGGACGCGGAGGTGTATTGGGATCGACTTTGGAAAACTTTACAGCACTTGGAAATTTTGCCAAAATTCGTAGCACCCCCATGGGGTTCTCGTGGGGCTGAAAGAGCAGAGTGCCCCGTAGTCAAAAATCGGGGCATCCGGAAATCAAGATCGGTGAATTTGTGTGTTAGAATCATTTTTATTGCACGATGCTAACGTTCATTTCAGTTCATATACGAGCGTTTAAAGCGACCTACATTTCGGGGCGCATCTCACTACGTTGCTCCTAACCCCTCTGGGCCTGCGCGATGCCAGGGCTACGACCATCCAGCGTGAATCACCTGCATGAGCTGCGAGGTCGTTTTGGCCAGCCGTGGTTGCGCAGGTTGTGCTGGTTAGGCAAGCAGCGTAGCTGTAGTCGCATCGCATTGCCGCCTCTTCACCCCACCAGCGACCTGGCAAGGCCTCCCAAGCGCCGAAAGAACCCCATGTGAACTCATCCCTTTAAACTTCCATATTCGATTTCCCCAACCCTCTGTTAGACACACAGGGTCTGGCACAAGCCAGGAGCTTGGTGCGGAGCTTTGTAGCTGCGTCGACTTCTAAAAGGGCGGCCCTAATTCTAAATTCTCTAAGATGGGCATCAAAGCTGGTGCCTGGCGGCACAGATCCCAAGACTAAAAAGAAGAGAAGCGAAGACCCCATCAAAAATGGCGCTCAACACAGCATCGATCGCAATCCTTCGATCTCACCATGGAGAAAGGATTAGCCACTCGAATCTAACGTCGCGGAAGTAGTGGGCCCACCAGAAAATTAGAAATTGACACATGGCACCGGACACGTGTCATCTATCTACCGAATTTACTTTCCGCCCCCGGATTCACAAAACCGTGGGCAGATTTCCGGTTTTCCCGTTTTACCTTTCCGCCCATGGTTTCGTAAACCACTGAGCCGGCATTCCGTTCGGCTTTCGCTTTCCACCTGTGGTTCGCTAAAACCATGGCCGGTTTTTCCTTATCATCCGCCTATAAAGCGCCATGCACGCAAGAAATGGCAGACACTGAGAATCACTCAAGTATCTACTTCTCTCTCTCTGTAATATTTTCTGCAAGTTATTGAAGTTCTTCGGTTTTCTTATTCATCTGTTGTTCCGGTAAAATAACGTTATTTGTTTCCAAGCTCCTGGCCGATCTCGGACCGTCTGGCATCCACCCCGCGATCGTAGCTCCGATACCGGTGGCAGACGTCGATACTGTGGCAGATTGGATTTTATTTCGTTTTTCAATTTATGTTTTGATGTGCGAGTTTAAATTTTAGCTACGAGCTTCAATTTAGACTAAGCTTCGTCAAAATTAATTTCAAGGATTTCGATTTCAAATGAAAATCGGAATTGGAGGTGCTAGACGTAACATCTTCAACCTCGATATAAAATCGAACCGATTAGATTGGACTGCGTCGCAACGAAGATATCTCGCAGCAAAGCGGTGTACGGATATAAAATCCTCAACCCCAAGCAGCTCGATTGACATGACGTATTTCATCGCGATGCAGTGAAGATCCTAAAGAATGCAGCTTAGCCCCATGATGAAATCCGCACCCGAAAGCGGCTGACTTTGGATTCGACGTATTTCAGCACGAATAGCGGTTAGATCCTAGTGAAGGCTAGCCTTCATTTAAATCTCGACCCAAAGCTTCTGAACTTTCACAGTATTTCTAGCACAGAAGAGGTAGATCCTAAAAGAATATGCAGTTTCCTTGGATACGAAACTTCGACCTCAAGAGTCTGATTGATGCGATGATACTATCAAGGACAGGAAACGCATCCCAAAGAATCGGCCGTGACGTAAAATCCTCGACCCAGCGTCGACTTCGATTCGATGTATTTCACAGCATCAGTGAAAGACCCCAAAGAAGTGCAAATGTTGTGACAATCTCTCGACCCAAAAGTCTTCGACTTTCGTGTATTTCAAAGGCAATGCGAAGAGAATCCTAAAGAAGTGCATTGCATGTAAAATCCTCGACCTCAAGAGTTCGATTGACGCGATGCACTTCATTGCGCAGGAATGATCCTAAACGATGCTGTTAATGCATTCGGATGTGTAATCCCTTTTCGACTCCAGCGTCGAACCTCGATTCGACGATATTCGCGGCAACAATGTGAAGAGAACTCCCAGTTAGCGGCTAGCCTTCGATGGGAATCCTCGACTCCAAAAAGTTTTGAATTTAAGCAGTATTTTCAAAGGCATTGCAGTTTCTGTGTTTAGCTTCTGTGAAGTATTGCGCCGCTCGCATGTAACTCCCTTGAACTCAAAGCCTACTTGCGAATATTTCACAAGGTCATTGTAGTGTTGCATCCCAAATAGCCACTGCTAGCCTTCGGATGCAAAATCCTCGACCCAAAAGTTTCTGAATTTCTGCAGTATTTCAGCCGTCAACAGTTATAGGACCCTACAAAGAGCACAGCCTCGACGTAAAATCCTCAACCCAAAAGGTTCGACTCGATGCGAGATCTTAGCAAGATCGGATTCGAAAGATCTCGACAGCAGATCGAATTCGAATTCGATCGAGACTGCCCGGAAAGATCGACCCTAAATCGTGAAATTCGACAGGATGAGCTCGAACCTCCGATCAAAACTGGATTTGAAGATTCGATCTGAATTTGAGACATCAAGTTCGAAACTCATCGACGACTCGGATTCGGATTGCGATCGAGACCCGATTTCGAGATTCAAAGATCAAACTCGAAATTCGATCAGAGAGCTGATTCTGACTCTGATCGAGAATTCGATTTCGAAGCCGGGACGATTTAATGGATTTCAAGCTTCAAAAGATCGAACATTCGATCTCGAATTGGAAAGATTGAATTTCGAGATCTCAGTGTCGATTTAGCTTTATCTTTTACCTCGTCAAATTTTATTTTCGCTGTCGATTGAATGCTCATGCGAACTCGCTACAGTCATTTTTCGCATTTTTTTTTAAAAAGTTTTCTTTTATTCTCTCTTTTTTTCTTTTTCTGCTCTTTTCGTTCGAGCTCATTTAACTTTAACGAAGCGCTTCCTAACCAACTCGTCACAAAAGTAGTAATGGCGGCCAAAACGCGACACACGGTCACTTTCATTCCAATCATGTCGAAATACGCCAGCACAACTCGGGATCCGGACATATTTCATACAATCCACGTAGCCGGCAACGGATCGTGCATGCACCGCTCAGTATCCATCAGATGAATCATTCGTCAGCAATCCATATGTCTCGAACAGCCGAGGTACATTGGCCCCATAACATCACCTTCCAAGCCATCCTCGGCAGCGACGCTACTTGGATGTACATCGTGAGTGCTGACATTTCCGACAGTAACTCATGTACTGTAAGCGCTTCTGGAGGGCTTCTACCTCCGGATCCGATCGGAAATGGTAAGGCATTTTACGTCGTCCATCCTCCCGAAAGTAACTCGAGATTCGCTCTACCTAAGCACTCCCGCACGCAGACCGCTTTCGCGATATCCGCTCACGTCACTAGCATCGGGACGTCGACGCGAACCCACCGCAGCCGCATTCATCGGCTACCTACTAACTCACCCGGCCTCGCTTATCCGGAGGTCGCATCCGAATACGATAAGCCGCACTCATTCAAGAAAGAGACCGCGCAAAGCGTCCGACGAAGTCGTGCGCGATCAATACGTGTGGTATGCAAATACCCCGTTTCTCGTAGATGTCGATACGTGCAGCCCATCGTGGCATGCAATCATTGGCCTACAGCATCCTACGTTATCAATCTTTTTACCATTCTCTTCGATAATCCACCAATTCGCACGATCTACTCGCCTCTACGACGCAGTATCCCGCGGTTTCCTTTTCCGTCTTCAAAGAAAGCCTGCATAAAGATCCGCATCAGACCGCGATTCTTCCTTTCGCGCATCCATCCTCCGGTATCCGAGTACGTGTTTTCCCCTCGCGCGCTCGGCTCGCACCATTCTTTTCGGGATCCCTGGACATGCTCCACGATTCGTCGTCGCTCATACCCGAGAATACGCCGGCGGCGCCCCCCGAGGCCTTCTAAGTATGTCGATTCTTCTTCCTTTAATTCTCTCGAAGTATTCGAAAGTTTTCTTTTCAACATCTCCGACATCCTCCAACCGTATTCTGGAACGATCCGTAGCATGGCGAGGTGCTTGCGACATATCAGTGGAGAGATGGCTCAATCCCTTCACGTTCCCCCGCATACCTCGGCTCGGGGATGACGCCCGTCGCGGACATCCCCCGGCCGCTTCGGGCACGCACAGGCCATGTACCGCCGGTGGTCTCTATCCCGCGGCGCGCAGACTCCTCTTCTCTTCCGGGACCTCTCCTCCGGAGATTTCCCCGGTTCTTCTCCGTTATTCTAGGAGCCTCCGGCCCCTTCTTCGAGTGCTCCTGCGAACCGCGTCCTCGAAACGCTAGCGGCCGGCATTGGGCGGTACTGCCCGGCTCGCTGCCGGTACCGGCCATGGCTGTTGTTAACATTTTACTGATGCGGCGATTCTTATTTCTTCGCGCTGCGTCGCAGAGGAAGCCCTCCGAACTTCGACTCTCATGGCGCGGCGCCGATAAGCTCGCCCTCCGCAGAGCGACTACGACTTCATTTTCGTCGTCTTCTACTGGCTCGTTTTTCTTTCTCGTCGTTGATCGTGGTCGGGCCACCCACTTTCATCACCGTCTCGCCCGGCAGTTCTTCTCGCCAACCAGACCCACCTACTTTCCTCGTACCGTAGCTCCGCCGGTGCGAAATCCGAGTCAATCTCGATTATCGCTCCATCTTTCACCCTTTTCATCGAGCGCAGCGCTTACGCCATTCTTAAAGCTTCAAGACCAACCGCCCGTTCGACATTTCCCCGCGAAAAGATAAGAAAGGATCGTGTCGCATTAAGAATACAACATTAAGAAATGTTTATTAAAGATACATTTTTTTATTATTCTTATATTTTCAAATTTGACATGATGAAGTAGGTCAGATACATTGCGAAGAGATTTCGATTCAAAAAGAAAATGCGTAAAACTTAATTATCAGCGATTTTATTTATCTTACAGACATTTTATTATTTTGTTCGACCCAATCATAAAGAATTACTTTCGCCCGTGTTTCTGCTGATGAAGACCATTCCTTCGAAACATCGTGCATGCGTAATATTTTTTCAAGCATCGTCCGTTGATTGGAAGCATATGTCGTTCTCCCCGGCAATTCACTACCGTAGTGAACCCCCGAGTATACCGCTTCAACCACAAATCCGCTCTTCCCAAGCGGTTCAAATTTTCCTCCCATTCATGCGCGTGCAAGAATAGGTCTCTCGAGAACGAGAACTAAGTCACCAACTTCAAGGTTCTCGGGCGACCCGTCATTGTCGTGGCTCGAACCATCTTAGCTCTAAGATAGCTTAAATTCCGTCGCTGCCGCAAGTCTTTTCCTTCCAAGCTTTCTAATTCTTCGAGTCGTAGTCCGGCGTTTCTTCGTTTCGATCTTGCTCAGAATCGCACTCGGAGCGGGCTCGAAGTCGAACCTCAGCGGCAACACCGCTTCTGGACCCATACACCGAGCCGAAGGCCAGCATCGAGCAGAGTTCGAAGGTCGTCCGCAGAGCTCCATAAGGCTTCTAACAATTTCTCGTGCTAATTTCTCTTATTATCGTCCAAGGTTTTCTTTAAGATTCGAACGAGAGTTTTGACAAGCCCCCACCGGCGCCGCTTCGGCTCTCGCAGAGAACGTCGAGTATCGCCACCGATTCCGTGTCTTCCGACAAAATCGTCGGATTCGCGCGTTCGAACGCCGACTCTAATATCCGAGATGATCTCAGTGCAAGATCCGAACCAAGTAGACAACTCTGCTCAAAAACCGCGAAGACGTGTCGCGCTTCACTTCTGCGAATCGTCTCCGCCCACTTGGAAAGAATCGAACGAAGAACAGAACGACGTCCCGTTCAAGACGGTGGTTCCATCGACCCACTATACCGTGCCCCAACATTCAAACTAGCCACGACGCAATTGCTCAGCGAAGACATTCGGAGGTCGCGTAACCACTCCTGCACTCGCATCGATGGTGACACTTTCGCGATGATTTCACGCAATGGCCATCATCGAGGCCGCCAGAGAGACTGGCCTTTTAATTTTCATTTTCATTTTTGACCTGACCCAAGGAGCGCCACAGCAGTCCCGAATGCACCTCCTTAACAATTTCACGTGCCTCGTACCCAGCAGTGACCTTAGCCACATTCGATCGACAACCTTCGTATAATGTGTTGTTTATTAACGCGCATGTAGCTTCTTTCGATCCGATGCGCTGCGACCTATCGTCTCAGAAATGTTTTCCGTTGCGTAGCTTCATCAATTACCGTCGCCAATCTTCGCGTTTTTCCGTCATCGCCGCAATCGATTTTTCTTTTCTTCGATTTGCGTATCATGTCTATGTCGAAATGTGATAGACTCGACGTCCGCGAACCGACACTTCCACCGATTCATCTGCAAATGCGCAAATTCCCTTTGCGAGATCAAGCAAAGATTCGCTAAAAGATTCTCTTCAGTGAACTTTGTAGATTGTCACATTCGAACTGCTCCAACAAACTCGTATGCATACTCGAAGCATTGCTCGAGTTTCGTTTGAAAATTCTCAGATTGTCCCGACGATATCCGTCGAACGCATTAACCGCGAATCCCCGCAGAGCGCCGATGTCCGTTATCCCCATTCGACAAGCTAATCCACCCGATGAGGTCTTCGATCTCCGCTGTCAGTTAGACTTACCTGCTCATCAAGCGCAGAGAGTATCTTAACATCCCCGCTCTCCGTGTTATAAAGATTAGCCCGATTCCCGCCTCACGCACTATCACTTGCGATTCTTCGTTCGTGTGCCGAAGATGCTCCGTCAAAATATAATTCCTAACGTCGATCATCGTGGTCTTGTAGCTCACTATTCGTGTCATCCTGGCAGACGTCACTACAGGAGGAGATTCTGCCGCAACGGTGAGTCGCGAGAGGAAGTCTCGCTAAGACTTGTCTCTTTACGCAAGACGTTAGAAGGGCACGTAAGTTATATCGAATCGCAATAATATCATCGACCATCCGTGCAAGTCCGTCGAAAATTGCGACGAGTCATCACATCGCAACTCGATTAAACTCGAAATCAAGCCGATCTTACGAGAAAGATGATGGAGCGCTCGAGCTGAGTGGCTAAGATCGTGCCAAACAACGCTTTTCAATCGGGGATACCTTACTTCCGTCTGAAGCAAACGACGCTAAGCAGTAAAGAGCATTTTCTTTACCCTCATCATCGACCTTGGCGAACAGGTTCGGCGGAGTCAAGCCTGTAGCCGCTGCAAGGTAGTGACGCCTGCCTACTCCGAGGACCTGGGTCGCTAAGACAAGAGGTGCGCGTACAATATTATCGTTGCTAACGTCTTCGCGAAGTGCCTTCTCCGGCATTTCTCTTCCCAACAACACTGACAGGGTCCTTTTTAACTAAAGGCTCGTGAAAAGCGCCGACACCCGACCGTGACAGCCTGAGCATGTAGCCGTCGAAGAGCATGCGAGCCTTCCCTCGGCGCATCGTAGCTTGCTTAAGCAAGCGTTTCGAGGCTGAGCATTTCAAGATGGCTTTGACCTTCTCCGGCCGATTTCAATTCCACGACGTCCTGACACCGAATCCCAAGCACTTCTCGGCTGGCCGCCGGGCGCGCACTTTAAGGGATTCATCTGTGCGGTTAAATCGCCTTAACTCGCTCGAAAACAATTCTCAAATCATACGCGCGGTTTCTCTTTACTTTGCTTTCGACAGACGACGATCGTCCACGCAAGCACTCGACTTCGACTGTGGACGAGATCATCGTAATCCCCGTCATCGCTCTTCTGGGCAGCCGCTCGCTCCGCGTTCTTCACATCCGGTAACGTATCACCAAGCAGTAGCAAAATACTCCGATTCGGCCGTCCGAACGCCGGTGTGTGCTTTCATCTTCCTGGTGAGCCATTTTTATCCTGGGCCGTATCCTCCAGCATCCATCCATGAACGAGAATACTTCGCGTGCCGAAGCAATATCGATCATCAGCCTCCGGAACCGTAGAGGGAATCCATCTTTTCGTTACGCTCGTTTAAATCTCTCCGGTTCACACAAATCTCTCGATCCGACCATTCTTCTTTCCTCGACCCGCACCACATCGGGCTGAACTGCGGCCGAGATCGCTCTTCACTGCACAAATCTCTAGCGTCGGCTACATTTTTAACTTCTGGCCATTACTCGTTGTTTCCGATTTCGTACGCATTCTTCCCGATCCTTCGTGACTGACCTGGACGCGCGAAGTGTGATCCACTCCTAACTTATTGACCGCAACCTCCTGGGCTAATCCCCCGGCATTTCATCGTGTAGTCTCCAAGCAAAATGGGCCCCAATTTCATTAATAACTCGATTATTTCTTCTGGAGTCTTCTTTATCGAAGAAGCGAGCCTAACAAAGGTAGTGTTCCAGCTTCTTCGCTAGTACTCCAAGTTAACTTCCGTTAACTCATCTATCGCGGATTTGACTCTTCTTCGACCTCCGTGAGCGCTTCCACTAGAATTCGAGTTCGTTCCAGAAGCTTCCAGCGCTCATCGACTCGCAAGCGACAACCAAGAAAATTCCGCATCGTCAACCGACCCTACCGCGCCGAATCCGAGCCCATACTTCGAATCAGCGGACGACCCAGAGTTATTCCATAACTTTTCAAAACGTCGTGATCGGGCCTTTCGTCCATCGTTTGCGTAAGAAACCACGTCGAATTAAATTTTCGAACACAAGTGCGATGGTACCACTCAAAAGGCAATTCCATTAATTCTCACGGAGCCGACATCTTCGAACCGCACATTATTTTCAGCTTTGAGGAAGAAGCACCACTTTAGCACCTCGACGACATTCGCTTTGCACCGTCACTACGTACCCTCTTCGACCTCCATGCCCCCGATCTTATTGGGGACCCGGACGACCATGGCCGCAAGCACGTACGCAGCTGGCTAATCTTCTCGTACATCGATTCGTAGTCTTCGTTCTTTTCATCTTCGAGGAGATCTTGTATCGCGCTTCTTTCGACTTATTGCCGTCGCTTCGCTCGATTTCTTTTCCTTCTTCGTAACTATCATCCCAATCAACATCGATGGTCGGGCTTTCCTCGTCCAACCGTCCTCACTGTCTCTACCACGCTCGTCCCCGCCCCCTCGACCTCTGGATGCGAGTCGTGGAGAAACCTTCACCATCTCGCCGCAAGGAGCGGCGAGTGATCGTGGATCAGAACCTCGTGTTCTTCGTCGTCCCGAACTTTCTTTGTCTCATTCGTTACGTATCTCCTTGAGAAGATCGTTTTCTTTGGCGCGCATAATAAGCCGCATCTTCATGCGGATTCCACTCATGTACGGAGAACGGCCAGAAGTCTCCTTTCGATGCACTCGTTCCCCTCCATCGTAATATTTCGATGCACCGATGCAGAGATGATGGTACCATCCCCGTTTTCATGTATCCATGGCCGGCCCACAGAGAGCGTTGAACGACGTTTCTCGAATCGATTATATGAAATTTTGCGTTGTCTTCGCTAAATCACCGGTCTTCATCGCAGCGTTATCGAATTCGACGGCTCTTTCTCCTTTCTCGTCGAATCCTCTTAATAACATTTTGTCGTCTTCGAGCTCACGAGCATCAATTTCCAAGTATGCTAGTGTTCGAAGACTCATTATATTGATCGATGCTCCCGGATCCACCAATACTCCGAGAGCGTAAACTTCCTAATCAGAATCGAAATGTACAACTGTCTGGTCGTGATCTCGTCGTCCTCAAGTAGTAGTCATTGTCCGTGAAGGTAACACCTCGTCGTTCCTTTAACGAGCAAATCCTCATCTAGGAATCTCCGCCATTCGAGCTAAGCAAATTTCCGGATCAAGTAAGGCCTCGATCGAGCTTCTCTCATCTCCTTCGATAAGATGAGAGCATCGTAAATGCTCGCCTCGCCGGTAGTTTCCTAAGATGCGGCTAAGCACGTTGTAGTCCACTTTGTTCTCCCCGCGTCTCGCCTTCTTCTCGAATGGGCATTTCTTCCGCCGGCTGGTTCTTCTTCGAACAACCACCGCTTTCCTTCGTCTTTTCGGACCCATTCTCGGAGGTGTAACTTTTCCACTTCTGTAAGCCGACTTCCGTAATTTCTTCCGAATCTAGTGTCGAGTTTGCCTGTGTCTCCTCCCGAATCGAATGATCGGCTCTTCCGGATTATCTTCAAAATCCAAGGCTCTAACTCTATCAGTAATCTGGAGCTCCTCGAAATCCTCGCATAGATCCGTTGCTTCACGAACTCTCGTACTGCTCGATAGCAATACGTAACTGAACGAAGTACAAGATTGAAGTTTTGTTAAGGTTAATTTTGAAGGATTTGATTTGAAATGAAAAATTGAAATTTTATGGTTTTGGATGTAACATCCTCAACCTCAAAAGAAAATTGAATTGATTGATCAATAAAACTTTAACCTCAAGAGTTTGATTTTGATGTATTTCATTGCGATAGTAAGTGAGTCCTAAAGCACGTGGGCTCGATGTAAAACTTTCGACCCCAAGAGTTTACTGATGCATTTACTGTACAAGGAAAACTAGCAATGGCATCTCTGATGTAAAATCCTCGACCCCAAAGGTTTAATTTTCATTGCGATAGTGTTAATCCTAAAGTAATGCAATTTCTGATGTAAAATCCCCAACCCCAAAGGTTTATATTTGATGTATTTCATTGCAATAAATGGAAAAGAATCCTAGCAATGGCAATGGGATGTAAAATCCTCAACCCCAAAGGTTTAAATTTTTGATGTATTTCATTGCACAGTGAAAGAATCCAAAGACTTAGCCTCTGGACAAAACCAACTTGTGTGTTAAGCCAAGAATTTTCATTACATGGGGAAAGAATCCTAGCAAATGCAACAATGTAAAACTTCTCAACCCTGGGTTAATTTTGACATTTCACGAATAGGAAAGAATCTATGAATGCAATGACAACCTCAACTTCAAAGGTGCTTAAATTTCAGCCATGATAGGAAAGAATCAGTAGTCAGTGGGCCTGATAAATCCTCAACCAAAGCCGTATTGATGTACTTTACTGCAATAGGAAAGAATCCTAGCATCATACGGATGTAAATCCTCAACCCTAAAGAGTTTAAATTTTTGATGGTCATCGTAACAGAGAAAGAATCCATAATGCAAATTTAATAAAATCCTCAACCCCAAAGGTTTAAATTTCAATAAGGACAGGAAAGCATCCGCAATGGGCCTTGATAAATCCAATCCCCAAAGAAGGTTTTCAATTTCATTGCAATAAGGAAAGAATTTGGGCAATGCAATTTCGTATGTAAAATCCTCAACCCCAAAAGTTTAAATTGGCGTATTTCCATTGCGACAGGAAAGAATCCTAGCAATGCGCTCTCGGATGTAAAATCCTCAACCCTAAAGGTTTAAATTTCATTACATAGGAAAGAATCCTAAGTACCTAGCCTGACGTAAAATCCTCAACCCCAAAGGTTTAAATTTGATGTATTTCATTGCAATAAGGAAAGAATCTAAAGCAATGTACTTGACAAAATTAACCAAAGGTTTAAATTTCATTGCAATAAAGGGAAAGCAACTTAAAGCACAGCCTGATAAAATCCGTTGAACCCTAAAAGTTTAAATTTACTGCACAGAAAGACCCCAACAATGGCCTTTGAGGGAATCTCAACTCTAAAAGTTGAATTCAGGTATTTCATCGCTGACAAGGAAAGAATCCTAGTAATGCAATGGATGTGAAATCCTCAACCCCAAAGGTTTAAATCATCATGATGGTGGAAAGAATCCTAGCATCAGTCTCTGATGTAACCTCAACCCAAAGCTGAATGGTTTGACAAGCATAGAAAGAATCCAAAGCATCAAAATTTCTGACAAAAATCTTCAACCTACCAACAACAACAAAGTTTCAATCAATGAAGTGGGACAGCTTCATACAAGAATCCTTTTTCCATTGCTTCCAATAGTGCCGAATTTTCTGCTTAATTTAATAGATTAAGATGATCATTTATGCACAAAGCCCAAGCTTCTAGTATTCGCTCTCCGCCTTTCTTAACATAAGTTAGGACAGAAACATCACCACTCTCCTAATCGGATCATCAGTGGGTCTAATGTGCCAATGTGACCAAACCATCTAAGGCTGTACTTTCCATTCCCGATCCGACACTGTGCAACTCCAACCCCACAACACATATATTCATTTCATTTGTCTCCAAGTGCAAGGCCACTCATCCATCTAATCATTCTCATCTCGGCAACACTTAACTTAACATTATGCTTCTCTTTTAAAGGCCAACATTCAGCACCATGTATACTTAGTGCCCCACCACCATCTTATAAAATTTTCCTTTCAGTCTAAGCGGCATTTTTCTTATCACATAATAGGCCGGCGCATTCCTCCACTTCAACTAACCAACCCGAATTCTACTATTAAATATCCCCATCTATATCACCATCGCTTTGAACAATGGACCCAAGATATCTGGTAACTGCTCATACCTTTTAATAATTTGATCACCCAAAGTTACACTTCCGTCACTAGACCTACTATTACTAAAATTACATTCCATGTATCTGGCTTTAGTTCACTCAAACGAAGACTCCAGACCTGCTGTAGACCTCCATAATTCAAGTTTTTCCGGACTTTTTCTCTTGTCTTATCCACCAGAGGATATCATCAAAGAAAGCAGCACCAAGGTTGCAGATCCTCTGTAAAATGGCCAAGAAGACCATCCACATAAAGCAAAAAGAGGAGGCCAGTGCCGATCCTCGATGTGTAAAACCCAAATGGTAAAATAGTGAAATACTTGGTCAATTCCTCCTTCAGCCTTCAACACATGTAATAACAGCATATATCTTTAATGACTTGAATATAAGTCAAATCAACACCTTTCTTCTCAAGGACTCTCCAAAGAACATTCTAGGAAACCTTAATAAGCTTTTTCTAAATCAATAAAAATCAAATGTAGATCCTCCTTATTATCTTCCGTACCTCTCCATCAAAACCTCTTAATAAATGTATAGCTTCCATGGTAGACCTACCCGGCAAAAATCCAAATTGATTGCAGAGAAATCTTCGCAATATGCCTTAACTCATGTTCAATTACCCTCTCCCATAACTTTAAAGTATGACACATCAATTTAATTCTCTATAATTTGCACACTAAGGGCATCCTCTTATCTTTAAAAATGGGGACCAAAATGCTTCTTTCTCCACTCCTCGGCATCTTTTTTTGTTTTTAAAATAATATTAAAAAGTTTAGTATTATGCTTCTCTTTTAAAGGCCAACATTCAACAATATAAAGTATTTCGGCCTCTCATCACCATCTTATAAAATTTTTCTTTAAGTCTAAGCTGTACTTTTCTATCACCCAATAGGCCCGAAACATTCCTCTACTTCAACCAACCGACTTGAATTCTACTATTAACATCCACATCTATATCACCATTGCTTTGAACTATAAACCCGAGATATCTAAATCGTTCACACCTTTTAATAATTTGATCACCCAACGTTGCACTTCTGTCACTAGAGCTACTATTACTAAAATTATATTCCATGTATTCAGTTTTAGCTCTACTCAAATTAAGGCTTTTAGACTCCAATGTCGACCACCATAATTCAAGTTTTTCTTGGGTTTTTGCTCTAGTATGGAAGTTATACATTTATTTAGAGATTGGATGAAGAAGTACAGAGAGAGTAGGGAGGATCTACATAAAATTTTTATTAATTTGGAAAAAAAAAACGATAAAGTTCCAAGATAAGTTCATTGGGGAGTTCTTGAAAAGAAATGCGTTGATATAAATTATATCAAAGTCATTAAAGATTTGTATACTAGAGCTGGTACTTTTGTTCGAACAAAAGGAGGATTGACCAAGTATTTTCTTATTTAAGTTGAATTATATCAGGGATTGACTTTAAGCCCATATAATTTTGCTCTAGTTATGAGTGCTCTTACTTGGACGAGTTACAGGAGTATGTACCATTTTTCTGATGATATATTTCTTGTGAATACGACTAGAGAAAGTGTTCAGGAAAAATTTAAATTATGGAGGTCTATTTTAGAGTCTAAAGACCTTCGTTTGAGAAGATCTAAACTGAATACATGGAATGTAGTTTTAGTAGTGCTACTAACCATCCACTTTTCATTACAATATTTCATTTTCAATTTCTTCACTAAAGCTTTTTTATTTTTCATGCTGCATCGTTAAAGTGATCATACATAATTTCAAGGACATTTTGAAATTTAAAATTGGAAACAAAATGGCATTTAAATAATTTAAACATTGTGGCTTGTTATGGTTAATAAAATGTGCGCTTATTAATAGACTTGATCTTGATTGCACCTTTGATATTGTTCTCGTAATAGAGTTAGTGGAATTTGAATTATCTATTTGATGTGCTACATCAACTCTCTCATTCTCAATTAAACTATTTTTTACAAAGTTAAAATCTCTAAAACTCTGTGTGGTAGGTGAGTGTCATTGGCAAATGGCTTATCCTTTTAATGAGCTAAAAATCAAGGCCTACTAGCTTGATCAATGGGCACATCCTAGATGATGTAATCAACCTATAGGAACGAGATGTAGTGCATATGAGAAACTGTCTCGTGAAAAATTCAAATTGAACAAGTGGAGATTTGTATTATAAACATAATGACTTGGCGTTACTATAATCAAATCAACATAATAGGCGTTAGATTTGATTTTCTTAAGAATTTGAAATGGACTACATGCTCTTGCATGTTATTATTTAAATGTAGAGATGTTATAACCCGGAGGCAGTTGTGAATCAAAACATAATCAATTTATTTAAATTTCTTTATTAGCTATTATGATTTCTCCTTGGAAGTCTAGTCTTTGTTTGTTGAAGAGATTTATTTTCTTTAGGTGTTATGAAAGTTTTGAAAACTTTTACTAGCATAAATAAAAAGTTAGAGTATTAATAAGATGAGAAGTTGGTTTTATCAATAAATTGTCAGGTTTCTGGCCTTACACTATTTCAAAATAAGGGATGTTAGCTGTTTTGAAATTAGTATTATTATATGTAGAATGAATGGGGGATAAATGTAAGTCTCAATTTTCTAATTTTTTTTTTCTATAATAAACATTTGTAAGTTTTCTAAAATTCGATTATTTGTCACAGTTTGGCAATTAATTTGAGGGCGGAAAACTTCTGGCTTAACAATTTTTCCCCGAGTCTTTTAGCAATATGAAAGAAATTGAAAATCACTTTCAAACACAATAATCAACAATAAGCCATGTAAAGAAAACCTAACAATATTGGTAGCATCAAATGTTTTCTAAGCACGACAACAAATGAGTCGTCTTAGATAATGAATTACCTATCATTGATATATTATCATGTCTTTTGTTTGTGTAGGATAATCCTAAGATTAAATATATTGTAAGATCTTTCCTAATCATATGCAGAATGGGCAAAGCAACATATCAATTAGTGGTTCTAGCTTTTTTACAAAGTCAGATATTGCGCCTACAAAATTCAAACATCACATTTAAATGAAAGCGGGTAAAATTAATTTTTCTTTAAACATTTTATTTTATATTTTTTAAATTATGTAGCTATTCCTTCGAATACAATTCAGAGAGGAAAGCTTTTCTTAGTTCAGTTCTTGGAATACAAAGTTTATTTTTCTTATATGTATAACAATTGATGACAGAGAATGTTCCTTGTAGGGTTGGAGGATTATTAAAGTGTTCCATATAAACTAAATGATAGTCTGGTAAATTGGATACTCATCTTGAATTCAAGCAAATCCTAGTGTTTTAAATTCTATAGAAGAGATGGTCAAGGCTACCCTAAATAAAATATCAACATTTTTTTTTGTTCCAAGTGTATGTTTGAGAACAAAAGATTAACCCTGAAAAATTCAAACCAAATTTGCGTGTCTATGATTTATTCTTGTTGTATGTGTTGATGACTTTGAGTGCGTGATGATCTGAGATAAAAACGAACCCCTTAGGTGAAAATAGTGGCACTACTGACTTAAAGATTAGTTAACAACATGAAATTTTTATCATATGTTTAAGTGTCATTGTTCGTCACATTTGCCTTATCTGTAAAAAAGCCTACTAGATGATTTTGTTGACTTAAAATTTTATCAATTCTAATTTCTAAAGGATCAATGGTCACCCCAAAGACTTCTAAAAAATCAGACAACTTAAGGTTATGGGAAGTCATTAAAATCTTAACTTTAATTATTGCCTTATGTGCTGAAAGGATCCATAAAATTCTCCAATTTCAAAAATTAGTAATGGTTGCAATGACTGTACTGTAGTCTTTTATAAATTTGTTATAAATGATAGCTAGACCATGAAAAATGTTCTCTTTTGTGAAATTTATGGGTAAGGACTAAAATTACATGAACTTTGAAATTATCAAGTTTAATTTCATCAATAGAAATAAATAATCCTTGAAATTGGCCTCATTTTATAAATAGCAACATTTCTTCATGTTGATTCAAGTTCGTCCTTTCTAAGAGTTTGAAGTCTTTTCAAAAGCCTCACAAGTGATTTGTCTCTCTTGAATTAATAATTAAAATATCATCAAAGTAAACAACCTGAAACTTTTTTATAGTGTCTTAGAATATCGTTCATTACCTCATACATGTTCTTAGGGCCTTTAAAAGCTCAAAGAACAACACCAATCAATTATAGACTCCATCAGAGGGCTTAAATGTAATATTCATTAATCTTTTAATTTAATATTAATTTGTAATAATCTTTATTTAAATCAATTTTAGAAAAGAATTGGCCTATGAGATTAAATCTAACTTATATCTGGTAAGTAATGGGAAATTTATACTTAACAATTAGTTTGTTAACAACTATCAGTACAAATCATTCGGGTGCCATCTTTTCTTAAAGATTAATAAGGTTGGGACTGTAAAGGGACTAATATATATGAATCATTTTACGAAGCTCCATACATTCCAGTGGAATTCGCCTATAATGAGGAATGTTTGGAAGTTGTGAATTGGGACCAAGTCAAGAGCATATTCAATAGATCTCTAGCACTTCATTTTGCACAACATCACTAAATTCAAAAAGAGGGATGAATTAAGTGTTTTTTATTAACATGCAATAAATGTAGGGACATATCCGAAATGTTTTTGTTCATGGTTTATAATTTAATACTTTAAAAATATTGAAGTTAGAGAAACAAACATGAAGGGGTGTTGGAACTAAGATTATGCAATAAGTTTACCTATGACAATTAGTTGAAGATTAACACATTTCTTTGGAATGAATTTGCATAGCAAGTTAGAGTTGGCTTTATGAGTAGCTATAATGGGTGTTTTTTTATAGGTTTTATATTTATAAGTTTAATTACATCGTTATTATATTTGAAATTATAAGTATTTTTTATCATAGTAGATCATATTTAAATATACAACCAGTGTACCTTGTATAATGTGATTGATATTTTTAAGTAGAACATTACATCATAATTGGTTTTCATATTTACTAATTTTTATGGTACCAAGAGACCCATCTGTGATGGGTGGAGATGTTTGATTGACTTAACTGGCATGAAAAGGATTAGGTTGTGGTACAGCCTTAAAAAATTGATTTTATTAATTGTAGTAGAGATGAGATTCATTACTTATCTTCCATTTAGAATTAGCTTAATTTTTACCATTGCAAATAACATATATATTAAAAATATTCATTTTTAATTTGTTGCATCAGTATTAGGTACAGTTAAACACATATCTCATCACATTGATTGAGCTTCATTAAAAGTTGTGTTATCATAAACTTTTTCCACGTCATCACTTATTGGATTCTTGTTTCATCTTAAAAGAAAAATCTAAGCTTTGTATTGATTTTGAATATGAATCTTTTTGTGCCATCCGAAATAAATATTTTTCCCATATTTTTAGAAATTTTATCAAAAAGAGTTTTGGGTAAATGTTATAGGTTAATAGATGTCGTGGGTCTAACATTAAATATATGTGATGAAGTGAATGGGTTTTTCTCATAATAGAAGGCTTCTAGGATTTGTATATCAAATATTCAGCTTCATTCATATTGTGCACTTTAGATCTGATGATAAGTTTATCGGCTAATTGTTGATCAGTATCGACACAATTAGTCATAGCAATAATTTTTTTAAAAATATTTATATTTTTTGGTTTTAGGAAGACTGTTGTGTTCTTATATTTAATAACTGTCTTTGCAGCTTTTTATCATGATGCTAGGTTTGTAATATCTCATTTGTTATAATCCAAGAGTGATTCTTTCTATCCTCCATTTTTTAGCTAAGGATTTTGGCATGTCAAATCAATTTCATTTTGACCAATACAAGTCTCCACTAGGTTATCCATGTCATATCAGTCAAAGAAGTCATTTGTTTGGACTAACCAATCTAAGGGTGTCATTATAGGTGGGAGCTACAACTACTCTCTTGAAGGTATCATTAAAATCATCAACATTTATATGAAATTTGTCTACTCTACTTGAATTCCTAAAGTTGGGTTATCTTCTATGTGGTTGGTCTTCACCTTGGTTTGAATAAGATTTATTGTTTTGTGCGTAAGGTGGGGGGAACTTTTAGCTTTTGAATCTATTTTTTATTTTTATTAAATATTGATTTGCTCTTAATGTCATTTTCATGACTCTTAAGATCTAAAGAATCAAGCATTTAAGTCAGGTTTTTAATCTTGGTAAACTAGTTTGGTTGTTCTTGTATGATTTTGAAAAAATAAGAGAGATGAGATGTAAATGGCGATAAATGAGAGAGAGTTAGTTAAAAGATAGATATAAAAATAAAGTGAATTTTAAGCTAGAAGAACATCTAGGTGTGGAATGAGAAAAACTTTTATATCATAAGCTCATTTTAGGCTGTTTAGACATTTCTTAATAAATTTTTTTAGTTTCAGATGCACCAAATTTCATAGACGTATATTTTTATGCATGTAATTTTGTATGCAAGAGAAATAAAAAATAGATATCTTTAGATTTACATGTCTCAAATCCTTCAAATTCAAATTATTTCAAAGATTTTTTGACAATTAAACTAGTTTTTACGACGGTTTGGCCATACTAGCATGAATGTATCAAATTTCATAAGAACTTTGTAGCTGACTGTGCTTGGGCAAAGTGCTACCAGGAAGCCTTCTTGTTGCACCTATTTTTAATGTCAATCATTTTAAAAATAATTAGATTTCATTGTAAATTTAGAAACATGAAATTTAAAGAAGATTATGTAAAAGTTTGAGTGCATCAAGGGTAAAGTTTTGGTTTTGGATTTTTTTTTTTTTGTTTTTTTTTTCTTTTTTTTGTCTTTTTGTGAAATGGAGCACTTTCTTACCGAGGATTTCTCTCGAGATAAAAGTTTAAGAAAAGTTTAGTCAGGGATATTGGTCAAGTTTAGTGGTTGAGTTCTATACTTAAATTTTATACTTGCACTGTAGAGTTATAAGAAATATATTAGATGTCTAAGCTATCATGAAATAAATTTATCATTAAAAATGATTCACTAACTCAAACTTAATTAGACTCAAAAGCTTTTGGAGGCATGTCAACCATAAAAAATGTTCTTTAGGTTGTCCAAAATTTATAACTAAATTCGCTCTTCATATTTGTTTTGATCCTAAATATGATGTTTATAGGCAACTTTTTCTTGGTAACATTGAAGTGATAAAAGTCAGAATCTTTAGCTTAATTTTTTAAGAAAATGCTCTACGAGTTTCTAGAGTGATGATGGTGTTGAAGGGTTGGAGAGGATTGAATATTAAGACTAGTTTAGAGTGGACTAATTTGGGCTGATTTGGAAGATCATTTTGGAGATTTTTAGGCGAGATAAATGAATGAAAATACTTGCAGGGTATTAGTTTTAGATGCATACTTATGAGCTATGATAGATGGAGTTTAGAAGAATGTTAAGTAGTAGGGAGAAAAAATTAAGTCCTGGTCTCACCTAAGTTGGCTAAAGGCTATTATGTGGGATTTTTAGGTAATTTTGAGGCTTGAGTTGATTGGCAGCTGGTTGTAGAGATAGCTTAGGTTGTTAAGAAACATGATTAGATGATTCAGAGTAGGTGTTTATGCAAGTGGCAAATAAAAATAGAAATGATAATACTAAATCAATTCTCACGAAAAACTAGCATCATTTAAGACCTCAAGCTCTAAACAAAGTGGAGTATTCGAACCAAAATATTGCATAAAGTTTCATTCAAGCCCTATTTATAAGCCAAAATTAATCCTTTAGCTTCCTCAGTTTGGAGGGGAAATTTTGAGGGAAAGGGATAGGTTGGGCAGTTAAAGAAGGATGAGATTTCTAACTTAAGTACTTTTAAATTTTTCTTGTTCCTTCACTAAGGTGGCCGGCCATACATGATCTGAAGGAAATTTTAAAATGCAAAAAATAAAAAATAAAAAAATTATATTTGAGTGATTTAATATTAGGCCTTGTTATGGGCTTTGAAACGAGTTATGCTAATGGATTTGTTCTTTTTTGGCCTTTTTTGGTTGCTCCTATAATGAGTCGAATGAGCTGATTTGAATTATCTACATGATGTTCTAAATTAATATGAGCAAGATTTAAGGAATATTAAACTTAAACCTTGCCAAACAATTCAGATGACAACTTCCAATTTCATAAAATCTTGGATCCTTTTTTTTTTAATTTTTTATGTAAGGCAAACTACAAGTCATACCAGTTTCTGAAAGGGTTGGTGTCATGGCAGGAGAGTGGGTTAATGTACAGAGGAGTTGGATGGAGAAACATGGAAAGGGAGGACTAGGTTTCAGTTGGAGAAGAGTTGTTTGTGGGGATTTGGAGAGTATCATTGATTTTATTGGCTATGTAAAAGAAGTGAGCGTTGTCGCTGAGAGCTTGCCTAAAAGTTGGTACGAGAGGATACAATGTTGAATGGCAAAGGTGTAGGAGAGTAGGTGAGAGAGTCAGGAGGGTTGTTATCAACTAGATGGGTGAAAAGGAGTGATATCAAAGAGAATGGCGAGAAAGAGATGAGGGAAGAGGCGGTTGAGGCTGTCAAGAGATCAAGGGAGAGGGTGACAGGGTTCAAGTCACTAGTAGCTGTGTTATGTAAGGAGAGAGGGGAGGCGGCGGCCGGCATGTGTAGAGGACGGCATGTGTAGAGGAAGTACGGGCAAGTTGTCATGTGGATTCTTGATAAGATAGGACAGCTGCTTGGCAAGGTTCAGAGGTATGATATATAATTATTATTATTTGTAGATTTTTTTACCAATTTTAGCTTAATTTAAATTTCGATAATGATAATCTATGTATATTCTCATTTCCTCTCACAAAAACTTTGATCGCCCTTCTGATTTGGGGTGCACACTCATTCAAATCAATGTTGTGATCAGGTAATTTTTTTGTCTCATTTCTCATGAATTTTTATTTCTTTTTCCCATCAATTTCATTTTTATCGTAACTTTTGAACAAAATTCATCCTTTACCTTGGTAGCAAATTCCACACTGTGTCTCAGAAAATTGGCATTTTGTGTGTGTCAACAGTCTGTTTTGTGTACAGACAATATTTTGTGCAGTTTTAATTACAGCGAGGTTTTTCAAATTCAATTTACACGATGTCGTGGTGTCCATTTTTTCTTTTTTATTTTTGATTGATCAGACCAAGTTTAGGGATCCTTTATCGGTAATTTTAACAACCAAGACACATTGACACCCTCCATTTTGCAAAAAAATAAGCTATCTTGAGTGGTCTTGATTATGATCGGAATGCCTAAAATTTGTCTCGTGCGATGCGACCTCTGTTGTCCATCTTTGATATTGTTTTGATAATGTCAAGTTATAGATGGAGTCTATATAGAGCTTAAGAAGTCTCTTCCAAATCTTTTTATTAAAATTTAATAAATTTCTATTCCTAAATTCCTTACCATAATCTTCCGATCCATTACCAAGCTGTCAAGCAATTACTCCTGCATAACTTTTGCATGTGTTAATCATATAGAAACCATTGTTGTGCGGTCATTTGGCATATTCACTTGCCTTCGCTGCTACCGCTTCCCCCCCTTTCACACCCATGCTTCATCGGCTGCGGCCTCATGCTTCTCATTCTTCACCTGGAAGGAAGCTGCTCACTTTATCTCGTCTGGCTGCTAGAATATTAAGGTTTTTTTTTTTTTCTAGATTTTAAAAAGAGATGCATACTTAAATTTTTTGCCCTGCTACTTTTCTTCTTGCCAGCATCCGCAACTGTAGAAATTCTCTAAAGTGAAATTGTTACGATTCGGCCCGGGACTTGAAATTGATTAAGACATGAATAAATGGTCGGATGGTGGGAAGTTTCTTATATCCATTTACCGTTTAACAAATGAAAGAGTCACTAATCAAATTAAATTAAAACAATATATTTAAATTTATATCTTACTAGTTGTCCGCATTTTTCATAACTATTTTCCCTTTTTTCACTCATCTTTTTAAATCACTTAATTATACCCGAAAAGTTTGTTTAAAATAATGGTGAGTTAATCAAAGCCAATTAATACTTGCACTCTTAAACTATAGTAAAACAAGAGAAAAGTAAAACAATGTGCATGTCAGTTAAGTTTTAAAAAATTAATATAAATATTTGAGACGGTATTCAATTAATCTTAATATATTAATATCTTACCAATATCATTCTATATCTGTAAAACTGTCACATGAGCACCATCTAAAAATTGTACCAGCTAAAGTACTTCAATATTAATATCTTTTTTCATATATGTTGGGTACCTTAGCGCTCCTCTGCTAGTACAATGAAAGAGACTACATCATAGTTTAGCATGCACAGACAAACACCTTATAAAAATATTATTTTCTAATAATGAACATTTCATTTTTATTTGCATAACAATCAATATTCTTTTACATGATTCAATTAAACAAAGATGGCACCCAGAACATTCTTTTAATATCAACAAAATTCATTAGAACCATAAATCATAGATCTGTAGTATTATAACAACAGGAAATGTATTTGGTCGAGAAGAAATAAAATATTATTATAACAAAAGTATACGAGTACTGATCTCGTTGATAGACAAGTTGCTTGCTCTTGCATTATTTTTATCAAATTATTACCTATAAAATATAAAATATACAATGATAAATTAATTTAGATATGTTTTAATTTAATTATGAATTATTATTGTCTCGCACTATTTTAATTAGAATTTCAACACTTTAGACTTTAAAATTTAATTATTGTAATACTTTTAGAATTAAAATCTAGAATTTCTTTAGCGTTCGAATCAAATACACTTGAGTTTATCATTTAAATAATATAGTTAAATATAATGTATGTATGTATGTGTGTGTGTGTGTGTGTGTGTGTGTGTCTACATATAATATTTATTAAATAACAAATAAATGAACTTATAAAACCGCACGCGAGACGCTACCTCAGCACACGAGATAGCTCTGCCTCTACTTTTCCTACACGAGATTCCTCTATTTTGATCGACGTCACCTTCTTCTCCGTGGGAAAAGCTCGACGTCACTCCTTACTATTACTCCTTCGTATCGAACACGATGCCATAATTCTCCAAGCTTCCTCGCTGGCTAGGCGAATACTGTACCTCAGTCTCGACGTCTCTCGCGTTGTTCGACTCTCTGGTAACTCTTGCCTTAGCCGTGCTATTTTATAGGCGAACTCGCATCTTTGGCTTTTTATTCTCTCGTTTCCTCTCTTCCCTTTTTGGTTGTCCCCGAGTGCTTGTTTCTTCTTCGGTATCCCTTGAGTGTTTGACTCTTCGATTCCTCTCCTTTGGCCAGACAAAACGAGGCATTACAGTAATTCCAAAACTAACTCCAACTTGAAAAGGAGCGAGGAATAGATAAAATCCCTACAAATTTTTTGTTCCTTACCTTTCATTTCTTCTTCCCAGCTAGCAAGGTAGACCAAACATTTTCATCAAATGTTATTTGCAAAGGTAAAGATTCTGAAAAAATTGAACAATTTTAAGAATTTAAAAATCCTAGTTTCTCCTAGTACTATACATTGCTACCACCAATTCTACAGAAGCTATAGTAAATGTTTAGGCCTGCATTGGCTAGAAAATTAGTTTCTTTAAATTGAGTCTCGCTTCACAAGTTAATAGCAATAATAAAAAGCTTGGTACTAATGCTACCAAGAGCTATATAGGACTCAAATTTGAATGAAAAAAATTGTCAGTATTTTTAATATCATTAATTTATTTCTCTTATAAAAACATTCCTGCCCAAATCTTTTTGCTTTAGTGATGGATGTGCCTTAGTGTATGCTTTTCGTTGATGATCCCCTTTTTATGGGTAAGACTAGAGAAAAAAGTTTAGAAAATACTTAAATTACGGAAGTCAACTTTAGAGTCTAATGGCTTTTGTTTCAGGAGATCTAAGATGCTATACATGGAATATAATTTTAGCAGTAACAGATCTTGTGGTGGGGTTGTAACAATGGATGATCAATTCATTAAAAAGAGTGAACATTTTAGATATTTAGGGGCTATTGTTCAAAGTGATGGTAATATAGATGAGAATGTTATTAGTAGAATTCAAGTTTGATGACTGGAGGAATGCATCAGGCCTATTATGTGATAAAAAGTACCTCTTAGACTTGAAGGAAAGTTTTATAAGATGGTGGTGAGACCTGCAATGCATTATGGCGCAAAATGTTCCCTATAAAGGAGAAACATAAAACTAAGTTAAAGTGTTGTTGAGATGAGAATGCTTAGGTGGATGTGTGGCTTTAAATTTAGAGACAAAATGCGAAACGAATGTATCCATGAAAGGGATAGTGTAGCTGCAATGGCAGAAGACTAGAGAGAGTCATCCTCGATGATTTGGTTACATTAAACTTCGACCATCTGATAATCTAGTCAGTGGAGTAGATGTTCTAAATTCAGCTTATTTTAAGAAAGATAGAGGTGGATCTAAACAGACCAGGACACGATGTATAAAAATGATTTTATTTTAGCAGAATTAAATAAAAATATGACACTTAATAGGACACAATGGAGAAACATGATTCATATAGCTGACCACACTTAGTGGGATAAAGGCTTGTTGTTGTTGTACAGAAAACATTTCTGCCCCATACATTAATAAGAGTCCATCAATATATAATATCTGTTGGAGATTTTTTTTATTGAAATTTCAAAGTAATTATTTGTCTCGAGATTATCATGAAGGGGATAATTTGCTAGGATAACATAGTTAGAAAGGTTGCTAGGGCTTATCCTTCGACCTACTAGCAGACATTTGATGCCAAGTTGTGAGAACACTACCATCTTATCTTGCCTAACAATCAACTAACCTTAGTCTAGCCATCAGGAACTTGAAGGGGTCCATTCAGATAATAAAGTTCCATTCTGATAATAAAGTATCTCATAGGCTAGCGTGCAGTGTCAGTGTTTCTAAGCAATGAAGATTGATGCCAGAGTTTTTTTCCAGTCAGTAGAGAGCATTGCACTCCCCCCTTCACTGTCTTGAGCTCGATTTCTCTCCATCGTGTTTGTGTTGGAATTATTATTTTTCTTGAAATTGGCACCTCAAGAATTGTGTTACGCAATACTTTTTGTTTGATGCTGTGGAAGGCCGCATCAGATACGAAAGAGCATCCTTCTCAATTAGCTTTAAGAAGGGCCGGCACACACCGGATAAGTTTGAGATGAATTGACCGGAGTTTTGCGGTTTCAATTTCATTACCCCTAACCTTTAAATACAATATTTAAACTAGTGGCATGACTACATGAGCTTTCAATATAATTTGATTTGCTTTTTGGCTGCATCAATATAATCTTGGCGGTTGATTTTCATTGCAAGATGCTTGTCTGTAAAGATTCTTAAATGGCTGGCATTAAATTCATATTACATTGATTATAATGAACTTTATTCGATCATATTAAGAGATGCTGATAAAATACACTTAAGTAGTCTTTTATACGTTGTACATTCACCACTGTTTTTCTCCCTAAAAAGAAATGTCTTTGTCCTATAATTTGTTTGGCAATTGTTACAAACATTGTTGATGACATAATATTCATTATATTTATTAGTGATAGTTCCATACGTAGCACCCGAAGCATTGCTATTTAGAAAGTCTAACACATGCTATATTGTGAACAACCTAACCGATGTATTTACGCGTGCCATTGAGAATTTGATCAAAACGAATAACATGGGTTGTGCTTTTATAATGAATTCTGATATTCGAGTGGGAATTCAAAAAATGGATGAAAGAGGAAGCTAGATTTGTAAATAGCAATGTTTCAGGCGCCATGCACGTAAACAGCCCAATCTCTAATGCTACTCGAGT
>CM040431.1:46668932-46854553 GCA_022702705.1 Papilionanthe hookeriana x Papilionanthe teres
AAAAGAGATCTACTTACGAATTAACTGGTACTTTAAAAATTAGGCTCATCCAAAAGATGATTTCATGTTTCCTTAACTAAAACACATGTTTAACATTAAATATGGCCATAGTCTATTCCTTTTATTGGTTAAGTTATTAAGATGTAATCAAATCCAAATGATGTCAGAAGATGGAAATGCACATCATTCCTTTATTAAGTGATATCTTGTGACTCAAAAATATTGATTTCATTTATCCAAATAAAAATTATTGACACTTTTATATTCTCTTTTGTGGCAAAAAAACATGGCATATAAAACCCACTTCATTGAATTTTAGCTTATGCTAGAGCATCTTAAGAAAATTACCATCAATATGAGTTTTATTAAATTCACCTATAGTCTCAAAAAGCCAAATCCTTTGGTTTCTTTATGTGGCAAAAATTAAGCCCATCTTGAATATGCCCAAACAAAAAGACCTTAAAGGACTTGCAATCATTCCACATTCATGTTTGATGCAACACAAATACATGATCATAAACTCATTTAAACATCATATCATGATTTTAGTTTTTCATCATTATTATCATCACTTATATAGTAAAGTAACTATAAGATAATCAAATAAACACATTCTTCAAATCAAATGTCACTCCACCTTCCTTTGAAGCCATAGCCATAGGTATTTGCAATAAATAAAAAGAGAATGCAAAGCTTAAGATTCGATCTAAAACCCTCTGATAAAACACTAGTGGGTAGTCGAGTTTTACTGGTGAAAAGTAGATATTATTTTATTTTTTAAGAGTTCATTTTTTTTCTTTTTCTCAATTGAATGTTAAGCTTTATTCCCTTATGTTGGTATTGGTCGATTGCTCTGACATAATTGTTCATATATATTGATAAATTAAGGGGATATTTGTGATCATTTTGATTTATTTTGTATATAGCCTTACTTGAAATAAAATATATATGGTATTTTATAAAATATTTATTTATTTTTAAAAAACACTTAAGTGTAACTTTTAGATAGATTGAATGTTTTTAAAAACAAATAAATTTATTTTTTAAAACAAAATACAAAAACATTAAAAAAAACACTATATAAACATATTTTTAAATGTCACCCAAAGACAGTGTTTGACTGTAACTTAGATTTACGTTTTATCAAATTCGATAAATCCGTATATATCAAAACTACACTGTAGACAACGTTGATTGCGAACGGCAACGTAATAAATCCATCTTGCTGTCGGATTTTCTAAATCCAAATTTATCAGAAAAGACAAAACATGAACAAATTAAATTTAACGGAAAGTTGAATATAATTTTTTATTATTTTGGTGTTTGATTAGATGTAATTAAATTCATAATTGTGATTTAATAAGATGCTACCAAAGCCTGTCCAAAAAGAGCAACAATCATTAGACACGGCTGATATGTGTTATTTTAACAACATTATGATAATATCATCACAATAACATCATAATATCGGAAAAATATTACATCAGGACTCCGCACGAAGAGCTATGTGCGGAGTCTTGTGAAATCGCGTCACGTGAAGCGTGACAGAAAAAAAAAATCGCTTGGCAACATAGGAAATATCCCCCCCCCCCGTGTTATTCTACATTATTCAGGTGTTATTGTGTGTTATTCATGTGTTATTGGTGTGTCATTGTGTTATTATAATACCGATTATATTCTCAAAACAGAATAACACCTGAATAATATACAATAACACTTGAATAATACACAATAACACCTGAATATGTGAAATAACACGAGAGAAATATTTTGACAAATTTTTTTATTTTTTTACCACACGCCACATGACGTCATTTGACGAGATGTAATATTTTCTCAGTAATATCTCCACTAAAAACAGATATATCTGCCATCGACAAGTGGGAAGAAATTAGAGCCTTAATTTACCCGTGAGAAGGCGCACTTGTTACTCTTATTTCGTCTCCTCGTCTTCACAAGCCTTTAATGGCTCTCCTCCTTCGGTCCTCGTGCCCGCCGATCTGTTCGGCAGCCCCTGCAGTGCTCTTTAACCGCAGGCGTCTTGCTTACGCCGCTCCACAGTCGTCGCTCTCCGCCGCCGAATTGGCCGGGAGCAGCGGCGCTGAGTTCTTCCAAGACGATACCAGACCCATCATGCTCTTCGATGGTAAAGCTATGTTCGAGTCCTCAGTATTTATGCCTGCAAACTGTTTGTTTGTTTTCCTCACCCAGGTTTTAAATGTATTCATCCAATTTGTGCTAGGCGTGTGCAACCTATGCAACGGGGGCGTCCAGTTCGTAAGAGCCAACGACCGCAATAGGTTCGGTTCTGTGTTGATTCTCTTATTTTTACAGACATACCACCAAATTCTTATATATTTACATACTATATTTATACCACCCAAATCTTTGTCACATAAAAAAGATCACTTTTGTACAGGTTAGATTTATGTTAAATAGGATTAATTAAATCTAATAAATTTGGATTTATCAAATTGAGTTGGTGGCAGAAAGAGATCGTTTGGATTTATTTTGATGGCCATAACTTGGATGAACTTAACACATCCAGCCTCACTTCTGCAAGCTACCAACCACATTCCTATGGGTTTGTTTGGGAAGTATTTTTTGTTACTTTACTTTGTAGACTGCTGACAGACGTCCGTTTGGATACTGTTTTCTTATTATTATATAGAAATTTTGAATATTGTAAATGTTAATTGAAATGTACTTTTAAATTTTTTTTTAAAATATAGATTCTATGTATATAGTTGATTGTTTCTCTTCATAAATAGTTAAAATTTTTGTTAGTTTGATGATATAATTATTGATATTTTGCAACTAGTTTCATATAAAAAATATCATTTTGTTTTCTTCATTCTCTGCTTCCTCTATTGAAGTCCATTAAGGAGTATATATATATATTTATGTATGTGCGCGCACGCTCACATGTGTGCATGCGTGTGTATGTGTACGCGTAAATATTCAAATTGTCAGCAAATTTTATGATTTCACTATATCATGGATTTATTAGTAGATCTTTCTATTGTTTCTTTTGGTGTGGATGAAAGTAATTTAATGAAATGTTGTGTTTGGTTTTGTGTTTAAAATCACCAAGCAAAGGAGAAGGATTAACCATAATTGGAGGTTCAAGTAGGGCTGTAAACAAGCCGAGCTTGAGCAAGTTGAGCCTCGGCTTGTTACAATTTCGCTCGTGCTTGAAATGGCTCGTGTTCGAAATGGCTCGTGAAGAATATGTTTGTGTTCGGCTCGAATGAAAAAAAAACTCTGTTCATGTTCGGCTCGAAATAGGCTTGATAGAAAATAACACCAATAACACCGCGGAATAACACCCGAGTAACACCTGGGTGTTACTTGGGTGTTATTCTGCGGTGTTATTGGTGTTATCCCACGGTGTTACTCCGCGGCATAACACCAACAACACTGTGGAATATTGAGTATATTTATATTTTTATTTATTTATTAATTTATTTATTTCTTTTCGAGCCAATTCGAGCCAAACACGAGCGAACAAATATTTGTTCGTGTTCGGTTTGTTAAGCTTAACGAACGAGCTGAGCAAAAGTTGCTTAACGAGCCGAACACGAGCTGTTCGCGAACGGCACTTGATGTTTGTGACGGAGAAACAAGGAGATGATTGAAAAGCATGGTCACAATGATTCAAAACCACATGAAAATTGACTACTTAAAAATGCTTTGCATGAATTTAAAATGGACAACTTAGACCAAGTTCAAGCAATCTTCATCTTCATGGATTTTTCTCTGCTAGTTCTGCATGCAATGATGTCTGCCTTTGTTCTGCAATTTCACCGGTGCTCCTGGAAGGAAGCAAGATCGATTAGAACGAAGGGTTGGCGGAGAGGAGAGAGGATGGTGCTTGGGTATTGCTAGGAAGAAACTCGTCAAGATGGGTATGGGTTGATCCAATGATCCAAGAGTTGCTAGGAATTATGGATCAGCCCATAAATGATTCCATTCCTTTTTTCTTTACTTTTTTCACTATTATAATTTGCCTCAATAAATGGAAACATGCCGTCCTTATAATAATTTATTGTTTTGAAACATATTTTTGATAATTTGGACTCTTTAAAGTAAACAACAGTTTGCCATAGCCTTTTGATCCTTTGATACTTGCTGTAGAGGGAGGAAGAGAGATTGAGAGCAGAGGTGTGCACTGTATTGTTTGGCTTGAGAGCCACCGACCAAAAGAGAGTGAGAGAGGAGTGATGGTGAGGAGGGTGAAGGAGAGATCTGAAATATAGAACTTTACAATCTGGAATTTGATTTTTCATTGATTGGATTATCTCCATTTATTCTTAATTATTAGAATTAAATGAAAATATGACACTAAATAGGACGCAATGGAGAAAAAGGATTCATGTAGCAGACCCCACTTAGTGGGATTAAGGCTTTGCAGTTGTTATTGTTGTTGGATTATCTCCATTTATAATGCAGAGAATTAAAATCCTAACTAAATGCAAGAATCAGGGAGAGGATATCTCCTTAAACTTTGAAAGTCTTCAATTTTTCTTCATTGTGCTGGTTGCTATCGACCCGACTCAATTGAATTGTTAATCATCAATTGGTGGATTTAGATTTGTCTGAATCATGCTTGTATAAAATCTACAAACTTTTCTCTTGTATTTACAATGCTGTTGTAATTTTCATTTTGTGATTCTATCTTTGTACCTATACATGCAAGTCATGAAAGCCATGTGCAAAATGTACAATAGAGTTAGAGAATATGTTTATGTTTCAAGGGAGTAAATTTCCAGGCTTCTCAGTGTTAAAAACAAGGGGATCAGTCAAAGAAGGACTGGAAAATATAGAAAGAGTTGAAGTGTGAATTCACAGGCTTGGGTTGGGACCCGATAAGACGAACAATCGATGTTTTAAAAGAATGGTGGGCCGGGAGATTGAGGGTGAGAATTTATGAAACGTGTAGTCCCTTACCAATTAGTTATTTCTTCAATTACAACAACATATGAATAATTCATTAATTTGTAGGTCGTTACAAATGCTAATAAGTTTAAGTTTAGTTGTATTGACCTTGAGCATGAAGAAAAGTTAGATCTTTTGTTTGTTGGAGTCGTTATCACGGGAGATCAAGCATGCGCCTCTAGCGAGAGAGGGTTTGTTGGCATAGTTGAGCATGTGGATGTCGAGCTAACTACTGGTTCCAATGAAGGCCTCCGTCCTAGTTTTAAATTCAATATACTAGTCGATCTAAGTTGTTCTATGGTTGAGAAAAAAGAAAAGGAAAATGTGTTGTTTTCGTTATAAATCAATTTTCACAGTTAGTTGCTTCATGCACCAATAACTATGACACATCACACACAACTTGTATTCAACAAGCAATACGATTTATGGAAGAAACTCCAAAATTTTACGAGGACTGTCATTGTACTTATTTTCTATAAAGTTGATTGAAGATTCAACCCGGAAAGAGTTATTTATGACGATGACCCCTAACCGTAAGGTCAATTATTTACGTTATTTTCATGACAATTCGGACACTTGAATTTTATTTTATCTTTTTGAATATTTTATTTGTTATTCATTGGGACACTATCTATGCTACTCTAGTTTTTCTATTTTGAACACTATTATTTTCTTTACTTATGAGAAAAGTTGGATCGTACAACTTTTTATTTACTTTTCAAAGTTTATTTATGATTGTTGTTTATTTAAAGCATATTATGGTAGTAGTTTAACTCGTTGATTATTATATGCGTTAGCCACATAAGCAATGAATAATATGAACAAATAAAGACACAGAAGAAGGATTGTAACTGCGTTATGTTTGATTTATGAGTACTACAACTCGCATATTGCTCGCTCTCCTTACATATCATCTTCATAAATTGGCGATAAATGAGTTGGGGAGTTGCTTGTAGGGAACCCAACAAGATTTAACAATATGTTCCATATGACAGCCCGTATTCATCAATTTTTTGGAAGAACTACATAAGAATTATGCACTTCATAGCTCATCTAGGATGATTTCTAGAGAGATGTTAACAATAACGATATACATTTTATCATAAAATGAATCAACGAGATGAGTTATTGAGCGATTCTAGCACTAATATGAAACAACCAGTCGATATTTTTCAATTGAGTTGAATGCTCTGGTCAGTTTCTCATTAGAAATTATCAAACCCGAGGACCCTACATTCCAAAGGACCCCATAGAGATTTCACAGGATGAGTGGTATATGCTATATTTTAAAGTAATTTTATTTATTCATTTTTTCCTAAATCCAAATGAACACAGTAATTCAGATAGTCTTGTTAAAAAGTTTAAGATTGTATTGGAGAGATCAATGCAACACACGTGGATGCACGTTTGTCGAATAATGAAATGATCGCATTTATCGTGCGAGACAAAATGTCATGGTTGTATGTGATTTTAGCATGTGCTTTATTTTTGTTATGACCGGTTGGGAAGATAGTGCATACGACAGTCGCATATTTAAACTTGCCACAAGAATTAAAAAATGCAACTTTTAACGGCCACCCCTAGGTTTGCTTGAGTTTGAATAAACGAGAAGATATTTTCACTGTAATAATAATTATTATATTTCTGTCAGATAAATATTATTTGGTCGATGCTGGATACCCCTTACAAAAAGAGTTTCTCAAACCATTTTCTGATATTAAATATTACATTTATGATTTTGAAGGAGCTAGCAATGTCGCTTGAGGTGAGAAAGAGATGTTTAACAAGAGACACTCATTCTTCACATGTCCATTGCGGGATATGTCTAAATATTTTTGACTTTAATTGGGCTGATGAAGATCTTTCATATGTCCCTGTTGAAGCATATAAATATCGCATAAGACAATCTTTATCACAAGCAAAAAATGATTTGCCTGACTTGCACCTAGGATAGGAAGGTGCATGGGAGTTGATAGAGTTGAGAGAGCAAATTACAAATGTCATCGTTGACGATTGAATAGAGCGATTTTATGTTTGTTTGTTGTTACTTTATTTGTAATATGTTGTGAAAAATTATTGTTTTCTTGTATTGCTGGTTTATGCGACGATATACATTTTGAATCTCAATGTAGGGAAGCTTTTATTTTTGATTTTTTTCTAATGCATTTTTTCCCACTTTGATGACCTGTGAGGCAATCGTGAGTATAATATGTAATGTAAGTTTTTATTCCATATTTTATTTATGTGACACATATGAGCTTTGTATTACTTGGTTTGAAGACAGTTAAGAATTATTTTTTTAAGGTCTACTGTCTTCTTGTAGTGACAAATTTGTTGGTTTATATTTTGTTCCCTGAGAACTCACAGTTTCATAAAATTTGAATTGAGTATTTATAAATGAGTATAGTGCCAAAATTGTACCCTAACTATTACCATTTGGCCACGAACTTTATGAATGTCTTAAATTAGTCGAGTACTCTTTTATTGGGGCCCAAAATAGTCCTCATTAGGGACTATTTCAACTCATATTAAAAGAGTTTGGGGATTAAATTGTTACTTTTATAAATTATGGGACTAAAATGCCCTTTGCAAAGAGTCAGAGACCATTTGACACTTTTCACATTTATAAACTTTTCAAAGTCTAGTTTAGGCATATTCAATTCAATGCTCATTCTTTTGTGGAAATTGTAGAAGAAAGTTTTAGCCATCCCATTATCAAAAATCATGCCATGTTGGGTTAGATGGGTCTTATTCTTAATACTAGCCTGGTTAACTCGCCTGGACTAAGATTGGTTCAAGAGTTTGATGGCAATTACTACCAACATTTTCTCTCATCAGTAATAGAAAAATTAAGTTATTAACAATTGCATCGTGATTAGGGAAGCGTTACTCTCTATGTGGAACATTTGGAGATGAGCAGCACATGAAGAGGTGGAGCATATTGCATGCGTGTGTAATAATTTAAAGAAGAATTAGATTTCATGGTTGCTTGATATTGATGAAATTTTGGACTTGTTTGCACATCGCTTTATTCAAATCAAATCAAATCAAATTAGACTTTAATTGATTCTTAGGTGCTTTAAAATTCGTGCTTCACATAAAATTTATGCCTCTAACAGATAATATAAAAACTTTATTACCATATAAAACAATTTGTATTGCTGCTGTGTATCAGACTAAAATGTAAGTTCATGCCCACAAATTAATGAATTAAGATTTTTTGTATGAAATTTGTTTTGCTATCTAACTTATTGTTTTTCAATTGAATGTTTCCAGGAATGATAATTTCATAAATAAATCTTTCCAGCCTATTTTAAGTTAAGATTGGTAAAATAAAGCATACATTCTGTTGGACAATACAATTCTAATAGTTATTTATCTTCGGATCAGAATCAAATCTAACTAAATTTCAATTTGGAAATTAGTTAACACACAACTTTTGGTCTTTTCCGGAGCATTCTTCACTCGCAAATAACATAACGAAACTGAAATCATTCAGACAAATGACCAAGAAATTTGTCATGTTTATCATATATGCTGAATTTTTTGTTTTTATTGAGCAGAAGAATAAGATTCCAACCGCTTCAGAGCGAAGGTGGAAGAAGGCTGCTACAAAGATCAGGGAGATCTCCTGATGATATTTCGAGCGTGGTTTTAGTGGAGCCGTATAGGTGATTCTTCTAAGTGAAATTTACATACACACCACATAATCCCAACTCATTTGCATATCTAATACTTAGTTTGGTAGTTATATCTGTAACACTTGGTTGTAATAAACCCATGCATGCAAAGGTGTATTAAGGATTTGACTGTTATGCATGTAAATATATATAAGCACTGGCGTTTTCTTTTGTTTCTTACATTATACGTGCAGATCATACATCAAGTCTGAAGCAGTGATAAAGATAATGGAGTATCTTGATCTCCCTTTTCCTCAACTTGCTCCATTGCTTAAGTTGTTTCCTCTGTAAGTTATTTCTCAATAATGAGGGCGTGGTTATGGATTCCTGTTGGAAATAAACTATAGTAGTGGTCTTATTTCATGATTTCTCGTAGGTTTCTGAGGGATTTTGTTTATGATAGCGTTGCGAACAACCGCTACGTCGTATTTGGTCGGTCGGAGACAGATTCATGCGAGATATGAGTATGTTTTCATTCTCTTTTATAGTTTCTAATCTTGAACATTAATGTATAGTTGTTGACTTAAAAGATCTTATTTTGGCATCATTAAAGTCATCTTTATCTCAGTAGCTTAGTAGGCCTTTTGGGATCATTTTTAGTTAATTTTATATTTGTTTATGTTTTTGATTTGAAATAAAACTTGTTTAGCATATTGAATATATTTCTAGTTCTTTTTAAAATACATGTAATAAGATCAGCGAAGTATAAAACTCTATTATTTACTTCATAACTTTTGAAAGATATGATAAAGCTTATATATATAAATATCTATCACGCAAAATTCGATATTTATATATATTTGTAACACATTGAGGTCATAAACTCGTGCATGAAAATGCGTTGCATTTCTAAAAAGATAGTGATGATAGTAGTTTTGTATGTTAAAGAATTGAGTGGTATAAATATGAATGTTTAAGTGTTAAATATATAAATACACGAGAATCGTTTTGTATGTATGTAATTGCGCTTGCCCTTACCCTTTTTTTTAATAATATAGAACAAAGAGGTTTCAGAACATTGATGTCATTATTCTATTTGCTTGTGGATTAAGCAGGGCCTTACACAGCCATGCACCCTGGAATTGCAAAACAGAGTTCTTCATGTCTTCAAAAGGTCTAGCTTCTCTATAGTTTTAAAGTAGCTAATAACTTCACCATGAAGACTGACTTGTGAAATAAGCATTGATGTTATCATGACTTGAGAAATGTTATGCTATCTAATTCACTTGTCAAATGTTGTATTGATGAGTAGACACTTAGAGAGAAAGAAAGCTGAATGCACACATATGACTTTGTATAGTTGCCCCCAATAAATTTTTGTCTGATAAGCATGCAAATTCATCATGAAACATGATTTGAATAGTATAATATTGCTCATATACTTCAGTCATATGATTATAGTGATATATTACCTTTGATAATTGCTTGATTTAGTTCTTGTAATGACTGTGCTTTTTCTCTCTTTTATAAAGGGATTTGGTGTCTATCTTATTAATATTTGTATAGACTTACTATCTATAATATGCCTATGATCTGGCACTCACTTTCTTAATAATTAGAACTGCTGAAGTCATAATAAAGGAATTTTGGGAGAGTTGCCTTCAAAGATTACAACAATAACTTATTTAACAAGAATTTTAGGGTCTGTTTGGGGCAGCTGCAGCATATTGAATAATCTGTTGATAAACTGAAAATAATCTGCTGATAAGCTAGGTGCGATGGCTATTACAAATTTTTATTTTTTTGGAAAAGTCATACCGCAGCCAGAAAGCTCCCACCACACCTAGGTAGGTGCAGTGTGAAAACACTGTTTTCATTGTTTTGAAAACGGATAAGCTGCCAAAACGCAATTTAACTAAACAGGACAGGTGCGTTTTCAAAATGCCACCGCACCAAATAAGCTATCCCAAACGGGCTCTTAATAATTTCAAACTATTGAAAATTTCAATTCATTAGGAGAGGAAACTATGAGAGCTATTCATTAGCCTTGTCGAAAATCAAGGAATACCATCCTAATTCACCACATGGAGAACGAACTAAATATTTTGACAGTTTGCAGTAGTTTATAACAAATGTATTGAGGTAAGACATATGGGAAGTCCAAAAATCTCATTATTCTGAATATTTTAGATAGTACAACTCATTTTGACCCTTATCATAGTATCCTTTCAACACACTCTACTATCATCTTCTACCATTTTAACCTTTGTAAACAAATAAACAAAGCCATTTTTTTATTGAACCAACATAAATCTTGTTTAAACCTCCTATCTTCTTGCCAAGGAGCATTTGTATAGACCCATTATTATGTGCCTAAAAGAAAAGGAATCCATGATTCCATATATTTTAGAGTTGAAATGAAGTCAAACTACAAAAGCCAATCTATTCAAGCTTAAGAATGAAAGGGCATGGTTAGATGTCACTAGTTTTGAGATGAAAAACTTTGGTGTATTTGAATTCCATCCGATGAAGAATAGATAGTCTTCTAAATCTTTTTCGTATACCTTCATTCGTTATGGTACAAGGTTTGCCTCTAAAACCAACTTCAATAAAGCCTAAGCTCATACAACTTTATGAATATTTTCATTGAATGAATAGTCTTCTAACATCTTTTTCAATTGAATATCTAACTAAACTTTATCTTTTCTACATTTATATCACCTAACTTTCAACTTTCATATCACATAAAAATACATTTTTTTTAATTTAAAAATAATGCATAGGCAAAAATTATATATATATATATCTGTGTGTGTGCGCACGTGCTCGTGTGTGCACCTGCAAAGTGATCTGTTGGATGACATATTCGGCGCAAGTCCCCTCTGCCCCAGATTTTAATCCCAGCTGAGTCGAATTAGCACATATGGGGGATTGATATTTAGGGGACAGGATTATACTTCCTGAATAGCGATTCATTTATATATATATATATATATATATATATATATATCTATATATGTATGTATGTATATGTATATATATATAAGAATTGTGTCATATTTATGTAAATCTCTTTTTTTTTATATAACTTTTATACCTAATATGCATAAAATGTATTTCACTTATACAAATATAATAATAGTATTTTTTTATTTGATATTAAAAATTTGGGTTGTTTACATACATAACACCCAAAATATTGTTATTTACAAATCTAATATCATGCTTTATCCGGTTTTTAAATTGTCACTCACATATAAAAATTCATGATAATTCATTTTTTTTTTTTTTATCAAATTCTCAGTGGTGTGATCGTGACATTGTTCAACAGTTCAAAAATATCACCTAGTTGTTATATTTTTCACTTACATAAAAAAAATAATTGTTTGCACCAGAACTACTGTCACGAATCTCAAAGAAAACGACTAATCGAGAATACAAAGCTTCTCTCTGAGGTACGCAATCGACAGACAATTCAATGCAAAGCAAAAGATGCTGCATCTCTATAGCTGGGATAGGTCAAAGCTCCGGAGATGGTTCCCCACTCGGTAGTGACAAGATTCTCCAAGGGTGAGATACAAATCATCCCGACTACTCAGTAGTCCATAAAACATTTGCAACGGATGAACAACTCAAATCATGGCCTTATTTATAAAACATGCAAGGCACGAAAATGAAGGGAGAACTAATTATTAAATTTTACTTTTTGGTTTTCATGATACAATTAAGTAATAATTTCCCTGTCCTTATCGTAGCAGACGACACTAAGGAGCGGAAAAACACGAGGAAAAAATATGTATACACCAGAACTATCGATATGAATCTTGAAGAGAACGAACAGCCGAGAATACAAAGATTCCCTTCGAGGTAAGCGATCAATCGACAATTCAACACCAAGCAAGGGAAACCGCGTCTCTAAACTTGGGATAGATCAAAGCTCCAAAGATGGTTTCCCACTCGGTAGCAACAAGATTCGCCGAGGGTGAGACGCAAATCATCCCAGTAGCAAGTCTCGTGGATACCCCGCATAGCGATAAGATCCACCCTAGTCCTTGCGAGAAGGAAGATCTGATCGAGGCGACGAATTGACCATGCAGACGCGACACAGGCCATGTAAAACATGAGCCAAACAACAAGTGAGCAACGACTCACCTGACTAAATAAATTGACCAATCAATCGACTGACCGAGAAAAACAATAAGCCTTGCATATCCTATCAGACAGACCTCTAAACAAAACAAATGATCGTATTCAGACTAACTGATTATGCTCTCTCTGCATGGTCAGAACGATGGACCGATAAGATAGGTCACCCGCCGGTCGACATAATTCACTTAAACTCACAAGTCATAGTAAACCGTTATTCTCTATCAATATTATGACAGTCATTAATTTAAATTATACACATTAATTATATTAACGCCGGTTACTATAATATATATATATATATATATATATAGGTGTACAGTTAGATAAGGCACAGCTGTGCATGAAACAAATGTTGCCAACCATCTTCTGTCGGGGCAGTTAGACGTCCAGTTGGTCTACTTCTACTCGTAAATCTTTTCATAGGCCCCACCTGTGTACATTGAATTGACATAAAATGTCAACATTTGACAAAGATACCGCTCATACACAACCTCCTAAACATTCATATTTACACATTAAACCATCCAGATAATTTTTTTTTTTTAACTACTGCCACGTCAAACTATTGACAATTCGATAAAAATAAAAAATATTTTGACATTTGAGTGAGAATTTGAAAAGTGGATGACAGTTGGGTTTGATTTCTAAATAACAAGTTTCAGGGGGCATGTATGTCATTTCTAGGGCTGTCAAAAAAGCTCGTTGCTCGGGAACAGCTCGTGTTCGGCTCGTGAAGTAGCTCAGGTTCGGCTCGTGAAGTAGCTTGTGTTCGGCTAGTTTGTTAAGTAAACGAGCCGAACACGAACAAATTTTTTAAGCTCATATTACAAACGAGCCGAACACAAACAACTTTTTGTTCGCTTGTGTTCGGCTTGTTTTATCTCGAAATAAAAAATAATCATATAATTATTTATATAATAATTTATTATATATATTATTTATATATTAATATATTATATATAATTATATTTAACTTTAAATCATAATTGCTTGTGTGATAACTTGGTTATGCGTTTTGTTTCCATTCATTTGGTCCATGTTCGAATCCGGCACTATGCATATATTTTTTCCAATTAATTTTAACGAGCCAATTTTGAGCTGAACACGAACAAGAATATTTAATTTGAGCCGAACACAAACACACCTTTCACGAGCTGATTTCGAGCTCGAGCCAGTATCGAATAAGCCGAACACGAACCGACCTCATTTACAGCCCTAGTAATTTCGCTATAAAAATCACAATTTTAGCAAGAGGAGGTGATGCAAATTCAGAAAATCCAACCTTTGAATTTTGATTCCCCTTTTAAAATCAAAATTTGAATTTTTTTTATCAAATGTAATTATATAGAACACAATAGAGAAAAATGATTCATGTGGCGGCCCCACTTAATGGGATAAAAGTCTTGTTGTTATTGTATATGTGATTGAATAAAAAAATTGGGGAAAGTCTAATTTCTAACATGCGGTGCTTGAGACCCTTTGAAACATTTAAGATATAATATATGTTGGATCAATTATGGGACTATAATGTAATTAATAAATGTGAATGGGTCATCATTTAATAAGTCAAAATTATTGTGGTCTAATTAAGAATAAAATTTATGACTTTAGACACATTTGTCATGAAATTATAAGTGTGGATACTATAAGGGCAAATTCCAATTTGATGAGGCGGAATTGGAATTAAACAAATTTTATAACCACCTATCGGTTACATTAAATAAGGAGGTAATGGCCCTTGGCTCACGTAGAGACGAAATTATTCTTTTGTTCCCCATCAACGAGAGAGCCAAGGAAAACTCCGGAAAGTTCGTAGATTGGAAGATCGTTCTTCGTAATCGATCAAATGGATTCGAGTACGCTTCAGTTACTCGTATCGATTCAAATTTTAATAAATATGAACGGGATTAAAAGATTCTCGTGGTGAATTCCTAATAGATTTTGATTCGATCAAAATCTATTTGGAATATTCAGAAAAGAATTTCTAACAATTGGTATCAGAGCCTTTCGTTCATGTTCAAATTTTTGAGATTTCGCTTCTTTTTTTTCCCCTCTGCAATCTTCGTCGGTAAAATTTTGCGGCGACGACACAAAATTGAAGAACGGGGAATTTTGGCGTCGTGGCCGAAGAATTTTCCTCTCCTCCTTAATTTTTGTCTCTTTCGTTCGCCTTTACCCGCGAAGGAATCGTCCGCAAAAGGCTGCGGCGGCGGGGTACGGCGACAGGAATGCCGCAGCGGGACTGCGATGTTGGTGGGTGTGGTGGCGCGTCCTCCAATGGCGGCAGATTCCGGCGCAGCGAAATGCTGCGTCGAAAGGGGAAGCGCCGGAAGCGGCGCAGGAGGGAAGAGCGCTGGAGGAGGGCGCCGGAGTTCGCGGGTTCGCGAACTGTTCGCGAAACTCTAATTCGCAAACAGTTCGCGAACGGTCCGCGGACCGGTTTGCGAACCGGTTCGTGGACTCGGTCCACGGATCCGGTCGCGGACCCGTTCCGCTGACCCGGTTCTCGGAAAAAAAATAGTAATAATAATAATTATATATATATATATATATATATATATATATATATATATATATATATATATATATATATATTAAATTACTCATTTTTTATTTCGAAATTAAAATGAGTTATTTAATTAATTTACTTTTATGTTAGGAAATAAAATAAGTTATTTGATTTATTGCCTTTTATTTCCTTTTATATGTTAGGAAATAAAATAAGTTAGTTGATTTATTTCTTTTTATAAGTTAGGAAATAAAATAAGTTATTTAATTTATTTCATTTTATAAAATAAAATAAAATAATTAATTAACTCAATTTTGGGATTGATTAATTTTATAAAATCAATAATTTTGTTTTGTAAATCATGAAGCTTTATGAGCTATAAATTAGCTGTTATTTATAAATATAAGATTTTATAAAATTAAATTAAAGTTTCAATTAAATTCGAATAAATGATACTTTGTAATTGTCCATCATTTTGAATGAACTTATTGAAACATGATGTTGCCAAAGTGACATCTCTTGTGTAGATAGTTCGTGACGAATGTTGGATGTTGTGTGTATGTGGGTTCATGCGAGTATTAATTGGCCCAAAGGAAAATTAATACTTGGCGAACCGCATACACATCTTTGTGATGATAAACGTATAACAATTATAAGCGATAATATATGAGTAATAAATCGATCCAAAGATAGATTTATTGCTTGATATACGTTATTGTTAATGTTTGATCATTACAACAAGATTACCATTAGCAGTTAATATTACTGTCCAAAGACTTGATATTAATGTTGCATTAGGTGTCTTGAGATGGGCTTTACCATTAATTGAATTTAAAACATTTTATTTATGTAATCTTTTGTTCCTCCTTTTTTTCAGTTGTTGCTAATGTATCTGCTAATCTCAATTCGGTTCCAATCCTTAAGGGTGATAGCTTTAAGGATTGGAAAGAGAACATTCACATTGTTCTTGGTTGCATGGATCTAGATCTAGCGTTAAGAATGAAAAATCCCGCTTCTCTTACGGATGCTAGTTCCTCCGAGCAAAAGAGGATCTATGAGAAGTGGGACCGTTCTAATCGCTTGAGTCTTATGATCATAAAGCGCGGCATACCTGAGGCCTTTAGAGGTGTGATGTCTAGTGAGATCATCGATGCCGCAAGTTTCCTTGCTTGAAATAGAGAAACGCTTTGCAAAAAGCGATAAGGCTGAAACTGGTATTCTTTTAAAGAAACTGATTTCAATGAGGTTCAGAGATAAGGAAAGTATAAGGGAGTACATCGTTGAGATGTCTAACATTGCTTCAAAGTTAAAGAAGCTAAAGCTTGAGTTGACGGATGATTTACTCGTGCATTTAGTTCTTATTTCACTTCCTCCACAGTTTGGCCAATTTCTGGTCAGCTATAATATGCAAAGGGAGAAATGGACTCTTAATGAGCTTATTTCTCATTGTGTGCAAGAGGAAGAAAGGTTGAAGCAATGAAAGACTGATAGTGCTCATTTGGTGAACACCTCTAAAGAAAAGGGCACTAAAAGAAAAAGTGAAGCTGCTAAGAATAAGGGTCCTTCTCAAAAGAAACAAAATAAAATTCAAAATCCTGAAAGTATCAGTTGTTTCTTTTGCAATAAAGAAGGACATCAGAAGAAGGAATGTACAAAATATCACGCTTGACGTATAAAGAAAGGTACATTTCTAACTTTGGTCTGTTCTGAGGTAAATTTAGCTTCAGTACCTAGAAACACTTGGTGGTTAGACTCTGGTGCTACTTCTAACATAAGTGTTTCAATGCAGTACCTAGAAATAGAGTTGAAAGACTTATGTCAGATGGAATTCTAAGTTCCATTGATTTTACAGACTTTAATGTTTGTATTGAATGCATTAAGGGAAAACAGACTAAAAGAAAGAAATTAGGTGCATATAGAGCTACAGAAGCCTTAGAATTGATACATACGGATGTATGTAGACCGTTTTCTACAGCTTCTTGGAATGGTCAACAATATTTTGTATAGTTCATAGATGATTTTTCAAGATATGCATACCTATTTCTTATTAAAGAAAAGTCCTAAGTATTGGACGTGTTCAAATCTTATAAGGTTGAAGTTGAAAACCAACTAAGCAAAAGAATAAAGAAAGTCAAATCTGATCGTGGTGGTGAATACTACGGCAGATATGACGGTTCAGGTGAACAACGTCCGGGACCATTTGCTAAATTCCTAGAGGAGTGTGGAATTGTCCCTCAATACACAATGCCAGGTTCACCTAGCATGAATGGTGTAGCTGAAAGACGAAACCGCACTCTTAAAGACATGGTAAGAAGTATGATCAGTCATTCTACTTTACCAGAATCACTCTGGGGAGAAGCACTTAAGACAATGACCTTCATTCTAAATAGAGTACCAACTAAAGCAGCTGCAAATACACCTTATGAGCTTTGGACAGGACGAAAACCCAGTTTAAAGAATTTTCATGTTTGGGGTTGCCCAGCTGAGGCAAGGCCTTACAAGCCACTTGAGAAAAAGTTAGACCCTTAAACAGTGAGCAGCTATTTTGTTGGTTATTCGGAGCGATCTAGGGGTTTCAAGTTTTATGATCCCAAATTAAAGATAATTTTTGAGACGGGAACCTGCAGATGTTCTTCGAGGATATTGAATTTGGGGGGAGAAATCAGGTAAGAGACTTTGTCTTTGAGGAGGAATCAAAAAATACTACTCTTGTTGAAGAGGAATTGGTTTCTATTCCTATAATTGCTTTTGATAATAATCAGGATTTTACTCCTGACATTGATCAAGTTGCAAATCAAGAACAAAACATTGTTAATCAACCCCTTGAGGAACAAATTCAACAACCTCAAGAACAAGTTCAAGAGCAAGTGTTTTTGCAACGATCCACTAGGGAAAGAAGAAATGCTATTTCAGATGATTATATTGTATTTCTTCAGGAACATGAGGAAAATATTAGTATGATGGAAGATGATCCTATCAACTTTCATCAAGCTATACAAAGTTCCAATTCAGAAAAATGGATTAAAGCAATGAATGAGGAGTATAAGTCTATGCAAGACAATAAAGTTTGAGAACTTGTCCCATTACCAGAAGGAAAGAAACCCATTGGTTGTAAATGGATTTTTAAAACCAAAAGGGATTCAAAGGGTAATGTGGAGAGATATAAAGCTCGTCTTGTAGCTAAAGGCTATACTCAAAGGGAATGGATTGACTATAAAGAGACATTTTCTCCAGTTTCAACAAAGGACTCTTTTAGAATAATCATGGCACTAGTTGCTCATTATGATATGGAGCTACATCAAATGGATGTTAAGACCGCTTTTCTCAATGGAGACATTGATGAAACGATCTATATGGTGCAACCAGAAAACTTTGTGTTAGGAGACCCAAAGAATATGGTTTGCAAACTGACAAAATCTATTTATGGGCTCAAACAAGCTTCCCGTCAATGGTATCACAAATTTCATCAAGTAATTCTATCATTTGGTTTTGAAATGAATGCAGTTGATGATTGTGTATATCATAAATTCAGTGGGAGAAAATATTGTTTTCTGATTTTGTATGTGGATGACATACTGCTTGCCACAAATGATATAGGCATGTTGCAGGAAACCAAGAGATTTCTATCACTTAATTTTGAGATGAAAGATCTTGGTGATACCTCATTTGTCTTAGGAATTCGGATTCACCGAGATTTTTTCTCAGTGTATTCTTGGATTATCACAAAGAGGCTATATTGATACAGTGCTTAAAAGATTTGGCATGCAGAATTGTAAACCAATTGACACCCCTGTCGCTAAAGGAGACAAATTCAGTCTCAATCAGTGCCCAAAAGGAAACCTTGAGATTCAGGAAATGCAAAAGATTCCTTATGCTTCAGCAGTAGGGAGTCTTATGTATGCTCAAGTTTGTACGCGACCAGATATTGCGTACATTGTTGGAGTTTTAGGCAGATACATAAGCAACCCAGGAATGGATCATTGGAAAGCAGCCAAAAGAGTTATGAGGTACTTAAGGAAAACAAAATATTACATGCTTACATATAGGAGATCAGATAATTTGGAGATCATTGGGTATTCTGACTCCGATTTTGCTGGATGCCAAGACAACAGAAGATCCACATCAGGCTACATATTTTTGTTAGGTGGTGGAGCTATATCCTGGAGGAGTGCAAAACAAACATTAATAGCTTCTTCCACTATGGCAGCAGAATATGTAGCATGTTATGAGGCATCCAACCATGGCATATGGCTGAGAAATTTTGTCACTGGGCTGCGCATTATGGAAGGAATTGAAAGACCACTAAAGTTATTTTGTGACAATAAATCAGTTGTATTGTATTCCAATAACAACAGAAGTTCATCCAAGTCAAAGCATATTGACATCAAATTTCTTGTTGTGAAGGAAAGAATACAGAGTGGCCAGATTCACATAGAGCATATTGGAACAAACTTCATGATTGCAGACCCTCTTACAAAGGGTCTGATACCCAGGGTCTTTCATGAGCATACTGCTCATATGTGTGTTATAAAGCTTGAGGAAATTTAGATTCAGTGGGAATTTGTTAACTTATATTTTTAGCTCTATGTTTTATTTTGTATACAAAACATATTTGGATATTTTCTGATCAGAAATGAGGTATTTTATTCACTTCAGTACACTTTGTACAGTTAAAGTATGATCTCACTTAAGTAAAGTAGGACCAGTTGAAAATTGACATGAACATACCACCTTGCATGTAATTTTCATTCCACACATTCATGATTGATCTATGTCATTTGATTATATTAATATATGTGACCATTGATGGGTTTAGTTGTGATAAATACAACGAAGACTGCTTTGATCATATATTGATATGATTAATGGACGAGATTGTAATGTACCTTTAAATGATGACAACGAATTTAGGGCGCACTAAGGTTGACACATTTATCTTATACATATATAGTCCAGTGGGAGATTGTTGGATCAATTATGAGACTATAATGTAATTAATAAATGTGATTGGATCATCATTTAATAAGTCAAAATTATTGTGGTCTAATTAAGAATAAAATTTATGACTTTAGACACATTTTTCATGAAATTATAAGTGTGGATACTATAAGGGCAAATTCCAATTTGATGAGGGGCAGAATTGGAATTAAGCAAATTTTATAACCACCCATTGGTTACATTAAATAAGGAGGTAATGGTCCCCGGTCTGCAGAGACAGAAATTATTCTCTTGTTCCCCATCAACGAGAGAGACTAAGGAAAACTCCGGAAAGTCTGCAGATTGGAAGATCGTTGCTTGCAATCGATCAAATGGATTCAGGTACGCTTCCGCTATTGTATCGATTCAGATTTTAATAAATATGAACGGGATTAAAAGATTCTCGTGGTGAATTCCTAATAGATTTTGATTCGATCAAAATCTATTTGGAATATTCAGAAAAGAATTTCTAACAATATAATGATACTCTATGTAATTATCAATCAATTTATGAAGTTACATCTCTTACATGTGGTGCTCCATATATGTCCTCTATGTCCTAAAATCAAGTTTCAACACCAAAAGGTAATTTGCAAGGCAAATTCATGACATGTAGGCTCAAACCTCCATAACTTGTGAAACCATTTCACAAGTTGATTTAGATCAAATCAATTATAGAGTCCAATTAACATCAATGCATTGGCCACTCGGTGGCTATGACGGTTCTACAGTTTCTCTTAACTCAATCATTTTTAAAACCAATGAAGGCAAGATCAATAACTCATGTCTTTGATATGAGACAAAGTGACATCGATGCTCGATATAGTTGCCTAAAGATGATACCATGAATTCGTCATATAACTAGTATGGGCTCTGTTCACTGCCTATTTTCCCTCAATTAATCTCATGTCTTGCTGGCTCATCAACTTAGCTTGCCAAGGCAATATGACTCTGCACGCCACAAAATAAGTCTCTTTGTTGTATGTGTTATGAACCTTTATTACAATAGCCATTTTCATTCGTGTAATCATTACACATCACTAGATAAATAGGGACCACATATGTACATAAGGAGCAAAATAGAGAAAATAACCAAAAAGAGCCTTTGTATTGGCTCCATTAATTAAAATACGAGTCCAAGTGATGTAGCTATTATGAGGATCAAACATATAAAGTTAAAAATCTAATTATAAGAGCCCAAAGAAGGGACCGAGAAAATTTATCTTTCAAAGTTAGTTTCTAAAAGTTTGATATTTCAAAATTGGAGATTTATATGAGCTGGCCATAATAATAGTAATAATAATTAATTAATTTAGGAAGTTGTTTGACACCATCCTTCATTAATGACCATTGATCATTCCCTTCAAAAATTTTCTCTATTTTTTTTTTAATTTTAGTCAACATAGTCTCTATAAATAAAGCTGGCATGTAGTGATCATAAACTTTAAGCATTAAATGAAAGATTCATAACATTTTCTAGCCTTTAACCTCATAAAAAAAGATACCCACCACCATTATATTTAGAATTAGAGTAAATCTGATAAGGAGAAGATATTCTTAAAATTTTTTGACAACGAAAAATAATTGTTTTGGGAGAACTTGCCTCCAAGTACTTGAGTCACTTTCACAAGTTTCGGATTATTTTTTATGACAGATTTATTTTTTATTAATAATTTGGTTATCATGTATATCTCTTACAAGTCTGTAGTGCCAGCATAAAATCTGATTAGTAAGTCTAATTAGTATATTTTATGGTAACCTATTTTTTGGAATATTATATTGAGTTAAAATTTTAGGAAGGGACTATTCAAATTCAAGAAAATAAAATCGCACCTTAGTACAACCAAAATTAAATATCATTTGCTTTATATTTTTTATTAACTATTTATGACAGTTCTAGTTATTAATTTGTTTGAACTTAAGTATTGTTACAGTCTTAAGGACTTGGGGCTTGTACACCTAAGAAAATTTTCCATGCATTTAAAATTTCATGCGTATGGATATGTTTATATTAAATTCGATGTGTTTGAAGCTAAGTGAATCTTTATAAAAAATGCCTAAATTATCTAAGGAGAGCTTAAATTATAAGAGGTCTTTAACCCCCCCCCCCCCTCAACAAATGCAAGAATTGAAAGAATTATTGTAAAATATCTTCAAAAAGATAATTATCGTATCACACCAACTCAAATTCATGTTACACCAATAAAGACTGATGATTCATACTTAGAGCTAGGAGAAGACCAACTCGGTAGAAGCTAACCCTGATCGTAGGAAGGGAAGTATAAGAGATCATCCTTACAAAACTATTAATGACTTTAATGGTCTCTCTAGAATAGTTAAAGTTGAAGCTCCATCTTATGATGTATGTATATATATATATATATATATAATAGGTAAAGCCAATCTTCAAAGAGTTGTATTTGTAAAAAGGAGCCAATCTTAGGCCATCCTTGTAAAAATGTTCTAATAGGCCTTAGATTGGCATAAGATGAATGATTATCAAATAATTATATTTGTAAAAATAAAATTGATTGGGCATACTAAGATTTATTAGAATAATATATTAACTAAAGAATGAAGATTAGGAAGGATCACCCTTGGATTAAAATAAAGAAGATGTGATGACTAAATATTATCCTAAGCATCATGATAAGAAATCACATGGGTGAGTATTAATTTTAAGGCATGGTAGTCTCCCTATAGTTGAATACTTAAATAAATTTAAAGACTTGATTACTAAGATTGACTACATTGACAATGATTAAAATTTGACCAATAAATTTATCATTGGTCTAAAGGTGGACATTAGGAATGGAGTTGAATTATTTAATCCCTGAAACCTAGAAGAAACATTCCATTATACGTTATTGATGGACTACAAAGAGATGGGCTCTCTTGGATTTCTTTCCTTGAGGTAGATAAGGTGTCTTCTTATCTTGCACTCTCCAAGAAGCTCGTTCCAAGGAGAAGATGAAGCTCTCAAGTGTTCTAAGCTCTCGCCTCACTAGCTCCCCAAAATCTGAAAATAAGAAGAAGATCATGAAATGAGGAGGAGATGGGCGTTTAACCAACCCTTCACAAATTTCCTCCCAAATTTGCCAAAAATGGCCTTGCCACCTCATCTTGGGAGCACTCAAAAGAGGTATAATTACTTCAAAAATTTTTCTGGTTTAGAAATGAACCGGCGCATAGGTGATGCGACCATGGTACCTATACGCCAAAAAAATAGTGTCAAAATCCATGCTTTCGAGTTTTAAGCCCCTTGAGGGCTATTTTGGGCGCCTGGATGCCGGTCTAGCCCCAATAGTGTTGCTTTTGCCGGAAATGTCTAGCGGAGGGATTTCTCAATCTGAAAGCTACGGGGGCCCAAAAATGAGTACATTATGATCCCCTATTTTTAAAAAATAGTAACTTGATCTTCCATTGATTGGATAATTTGTCGCTAACGGGCGCTCTAGACAATAGCGCTGGTGGTCATTCCAAACCCTAATATTCCTATAGTGCCCGTAGGAGGGCTCCGTGACATCTTTTGACCTCAGGGAGGCTTTGAATGAATATAGAGGGGCCTCTAAACAAAAGAGTGGACATCAAACATGTCCAAAATCCTAGGTGAATCCGTCCAACTGCAGGTTCTTCCAAGTAAGGATGAATTATCAGAGACTTTGGTTTTGTGTCCCGAACACATATAGAGGTCTCAAATTGGTGTCTTGAGGCTACGAGATGCTATAAATGAGCCGTGAATCATCTCGAGCTAGTCAAGTGGACACCTTACACACATGAAATCAAAACTTGACACCAACAAGGTGATTGTGTTTTCTTTTGATGTAACAAACTTCTTAATGTTAAATTTGCTCTTAAAGGAAGGAATTGGAACTCTTATAATGTTTTATCTAATTATATTGTTGAGCTTAAAAATGTTATTCTTTCTCAACTTGATACTTGTCCTCTTTCTAAATATTTGCTTGCTCAATCTTCTATTATACAAAATAGCATTTCAAATGCTACTACTTGTAATTATATAAAGGCTAAGCAAAGAACTAAATATGATTGGTTTTCCAAGGGAGAGGATGATGTCAAATTTATTTTTCAAAAAGCTAATGTTAGATATAATTCTAACTTTATTAAAGAAATTTTGGTTTATGATAAATTCAGATGCGAGATGATATTGTCAAAGAAGCCATTCATTTCTACTCCAATTTGCTAAATGAGAGAAGTGATACTTTTGATTTTAACAATTAATCTTTTCTATCAATTAAAGTGTTTTTGAGAATGATTATGATTTTTTAATTAAAACTTGTTTTGATTAGGATATTAAAATACACTCTTTTCTATTTCTAATAAGGCTCATGGTTCTGATGGTTTTACATCTAAATTTTTTAAAGATAGCTTGCCTTATTATTGGGAAGGACTGCATTCATGCTACAAAATATATTTTTTTTCAAACTTCTAAATTACCTAAAAGAATTAAATATACTGCTTTTGTTATTATTTTGAAAAGATCTAATGTAAATATTTTCTCCGATTTCAGACCTTTATCTTTATGTAATACTTTTTATAAAATTATTGCTTTACTTTCAACTACTAGACATAAAGCTATTCTTGCAAATATTATAAATCTTGCTCAGTCAGGTTATATTAGAGGTAATGATATTGCTGACAACATTATTTTAGCTAACAAAATGATCTATGATTTTAATTTTTTTTTAATTCGCTTACGAAATTTGTGTTAAAATTGATATTGCTAAAGCTTTTGATAAAATAAACAGGAATTTCCTATTTCATAGAATGGAAATGATTGGGTTTCCTTCGAACTTCATTAGATGGATTAAATCTTGTACTAATTATGTTAATTTTTCTATCGTTATAAATAATGAATTAAAAGGATATTTTCCTTCTACTTCTATTCTTCGTTAAGAGTGTCCTCTCTCACCTTATCTTTTTTTTATTGTTATAGACACACTTTTCGTTATGTTTTGAGAATGATTTGAATAAAGATTTCAATAGAGTCTCTCATCTTATTTTTGTAAATGACATTCTGATATTTGGTAAAGCTGATATTTTTTATATGAAGACTATTAATCAGATTTTTGAAAGATTTAGTAAGACTACCAATCTTCACATAAATACTTCTAAATCAGATATTTCTTTTTACTACACCTATGGATGTTTCTACTCAAAATGATATTTTCTCATTATATGGCTTTATTGTGAAACATTTCTCTTGGAAGTATCTGGGTCTTACTATATATAAAACCTTCCAAACTATCAATTTCCAAATATCATCTTATTGATAAAGTAAACAATTAGTTGGCTGGTTGGAAAAAAAAAATTATCTTATGCTCTTAAGCTTCAGCTTATTAAATTCATGGTTTGAAGTTATTTATACTACTAGTTTTGTTTGACTATTATTCCTAAAGGGTTTCAGAAAGAAAATCATTTATTTGATTTCTATCTTTAAAGCAAAAAGGATGGTAAGAATCTTCATATTATCGTTTGGGCTAAATTTTTTAGGCCTAAACAGTGTGGTGGTATTAGTTTCCCTTTTTGGATACTATTAATATCATGTGTAAGATCAAAACTATTTGGAAATATTATAATTTTCATTCTATTCTTTCTAATTGGTGTTTTAATCGTTATGGTTTTATATGGAAGACTTCTGCTTCTAAAGTTTCTCATTTCTAGAAGGATCTTATTATGTTGGCCAAAAGAATTAGGCTCTCATTAACCTTTGAAATTACTTTGAATAGTCAATTATTATTTTTTATCCATGGTTTAATGGGTTATTCTTGATAGAAAACTTTGGAGGCATTATCTTTAATTGTTGTAAACTTTCTTATAATGCAAAAATCTATGATGTTTTAAGAAATAACTGTTGGAATTATGATATTTTTATTGATGTTCCTACAAGTCATCAATGATTTAGGCAATATTCTTATTTCGCAATGCCTTTTTTGTCTTTGGAAGAATGAAAATAAGTATTCTCATAAACTTTTTTATATATACTTATTTGAAGTTTTTCCTAGTATGGACTTGTTTTAATCGTATATGGTTTGAAGTTTATCCTATTAAATATGTTTTCTTTGCTTAGAAAATTATTCATAAAGGTCTTAAAGACTTGTGATAATCTTAATTTTCATGGATAAGTATTCAGAAAATTTGTGTTATTTGTACTAATAATATAAAGAATCATGATAATCTTTTCTTTAAATGCCCTTATTCACAGTATCTTCTTAATAAATTTGTACCTTATGGGAATTTTTTCATTTCTCCTACTAATTTCTTCTAGTTTTTATATAGTTCAAATAACTTTTCTTGTAATATTCAAAAGAGATGTCATCCTCTCTTTTTACAAATTATTGCTTACTTCATTTGGTTTGAAATGAATAATAGAATTTTCAATAATAAATATACTCCTATTGATTTAGTTATATGAATATTCATTGGAAGATCATTCCTAGAAGTAGGAATTGGAAATTTAAATAAATTTTACCTTATAATATTATTGATTTTTTATGGTATTAATAATGGTATTTAGTTTTTTTCTGTATTTCTTCTCTGTTTTTCTGTGTTACTTTATTCCTCTTTCTTTTGTGTTTTATTTTTGCTATTTATATCTTTCTTGGGTGACACTTTTTTTATCAATTTTTCTTTGTTTTCTGTTTGCTTTTTAATTGCAAATTTCTTTTGATACTTTTGTTTGCTTTCTGTTTTCATTTTTTTAGAGCCTCAATGAAGTTCTTCATATACGGATCCTCTGTTTATGGCTTTCTTACTTTTCTTTTGCCAATATCATCACTTCTCTAGTTTATTATTGGCTTCCTACTTTTACCTCCGGTATTTTGATTTCTTTATTTTAATTGAAGCATACATTTCTTTTTTTCCGATTTACTGTGACAGCTTCTTATTCTTCCCTCTGGGGGTTTCTTAATTTTTTTGTCTGCCTTTGAAGTATTCTGTTTTTTCCTATTTTACTTCTGCTTGTTGTTGTCTTTTTATATATCTTAATCTTAATATTATCACTTATACTTGTTGTTTTTTTCTTGTCTTTTCGCGGTTTCTTTTCTTTTCATCTAGTACTGTTTTTTCTATGATTGCTCTTCATTGAGTTATGATTTTGAATTTTGTAGTTCCTCTGCATTTATTAAAGTTCAACCAATTTTGTGAATATATGATTTTGAATTTTCTTTTCAACCAAACTTTGGATGGAATTTTAATATTTCAATTCTGGTTTATTTTACTTTTTGGCTTTCTTTTATTAACTGTTACTTATTTGATTTTTTTGTTCCTTCTTTTGAAGATTGACATATGGTTGTCATTTCTATTTGTATTGTGTTATACTATTACTATTTCATCTTGATATGTCTCTTTGTTGAGATTTGGTATTAAGCCATGATGGTTTTCAACTATTATTAAAATTCAACCAGTTTGTGAATATATTTTACACTTAAAACTTTAGATAGAATTTTAATATTTTTTTTAAGGTAAGCCCTGAGCTCAATTTATATATTCTCATTTTTTTTTTCTTTTTCTTTTTTCTCTAGCCAAGTGGTTTGTTATATTTCTAAATGTATTTTCTTTAAGTTTTTTTTTTCCCTTTGTTGGCTCTTTTTACAGGTTCCTTATTGATTGACTTGCTTTGTCTGGGGCCGTTGCTATCATCTTCTCTTTGGTTTGGCTTTCTTTCTTCTCTTCTTTTTATTTTTCTTTGTTTTGTGTGTTGTATTTCCTTTGGTGTGTAGTCTCGTTTTGTTGTTTTACTTTTTTTGTCTGAGTTATAATCATTTTGTAAGTTATCATTTTTTATAATTGACACGCCAACAATAAATTTTCATCATCTAACACAAATCTTGAGGCGTGACACGGATTTCGAGACATCTTTTGAGCAAAAAATATTCAAATCTTGATAAAAAGTCACCCAGAGCTCCGATTTCAATAAACTTGTAGTCATACTCACCTGCTCGATGAGACAGACCCAATGATATCAAAATTCGTTTAATCTGAGTCAAATCCAGCTCAAATCAAGTCATTAAACCACTCTTGGATGTTTTCCGGACATATTTAGAAGGTCAAACAAATGTCGAACTAGCAAGCCTATAGTCAAATCAAGTGTCTCGACAAAACGAATCCAACGAGCCTAAGATTGTTGAATTCTGACATTGTTAAGCACTCAACTGTCGATCAAACGTCATATGATCGAATGAAGCTCTCCAGACATTTAGATCAAAGTGGTTCATATTCCTGCATTAATTGCACCCAGAACACTATAAATAGAGCAACATCCCTCTCATGAGAAGGGATCTTAAAGCATGAGAAAAACTTGAATCTTTGAGAAGAAGCTGAAGCCCGCACCATTCGTGCCACCTTTGACTATCGCTGTCTGTCATTGACCACCGCCAACCTCTGTCGACCCCCGTAGACCGTCAACAGCTGTCAACCTCTGTCGGGAGCTGTCGAGTGATGTCGACCGCTGCTGACCGCCGCCGACCACCGTCGACCACCGCCGACCGCCGTCGACCACCGCCGATCGCCGTCGACAACTGCTGACCGCCATCTATCACCATTGACCGCCGTCGACCACTACTTGCTGATCTCCACTGATCGACAAGTCATTCATGCACCGACATTGTAACTTTGAAGTGTGTTCAGCCATTTCCCACCTGTGGGACAAGAAACTGTACATGTAATATCCAATTTATAGTGTATTTCTTCAGCTAGGCTAGGCCCCCTATTTTTTTTCCTTTCTTAGTTTTCCACGTAAAAACTTCCGGTATCACTACCGATCTTTTTCTTTTATAAGAGTGTGTGCTGAATTCTCATGTAATTTTAAGACGATAATCTATTATTTTATCGTCGTAAATTTTCTAGCACATATTGAGCGTGGTTTTACAATTCTTAAAAAAAAAAAAGAAAGAGAAAAAAAATTATCAAGCCAAATCGGCTCATGAGTCAGCTCAACTCACTTCACCCCTCACCTACATCTTATGCTCCCACCCCTCGCCGACATCTATGCCGATCTACGGGACAGCGGAGAATTAGGTGTCACGTTGAGCGTTGAGGTTGAATTTCTCGGCCTTCCGATATTATTATTATTATATAAATTTAGGGCATGAATCTCATGCTGTTTCTGTCAAAGGTGAGAAGCTGATTAATGTCGACGAAGACCAATCTTCTTCTTTCCTGATCCTCTCCTCCATTTTCTTGCATCTCTTCTTGCTCTCACTTCCTCCCCTTCTCCTTTCGTTCTGCTGATTATCATTGCTCTTGTTCTTCACTTGATCGGTTGGATCCTCTCTCTTCGGCTCCTCCGCCCTGCGGATCGTAGCATTTTTCAATTGCCGTGAGTTCCCTATGTATTGTTTCTTTATGATTTTTTCGATGGATTTCTGCTGTAATATATGTTATGTCTGGGTGGAAGAAGCTTTCTGGTTCGCTTCTCGTATTGTCTTGCTTTCTATCTGGCTGACCTTTCTTTGTTTAGAACTACTTTTGTATTTAGTGGAACTTGCATGTGGTTCTTTTGTTTTTGTTATTATCATCATTATTTTCGTCTTCGTCGCGGCTTACATCCTGTTGTCTTCAAATTCGTGATCTAACTGCCGTTGGGGTTCTTGTCTATGGATCTTAGGTTATCGCATTTGGGATCAGTAGGGAGGTTGATATCTGAGGGATGGCACAGATTTTGCTTCATGGAACGCTTCATGTTACTATTTTTGAGGCCGATTCACTATCCACAAGGGCTTCTGCTAGTGCTCCCAGGTTTCTTCGCAAGGTACCCAGATCTTTGAAGATATGATAGGATTTCCTTCTTCTTTTTTTTTTCTATAATTTATAAAGCGTTGGAAACTTGGACCTTTATTTTAAGTATCAAAATTAATATCAAAGAGCACTAAGCACTAAACCCTAAACCCTAAAATCTAAATTCTAAAGTAAGTGATTGGTAGTGAGCATATAGAAAGATGCTACATCAAACCTGAAAAAAATACCTTTTTAACAGAGAAATTTATTTTTGCAAACCTCTAAATAAGGGCTTTGGTCAATCAATGCACTTCAATAGCTCAATACTCGCCCTTTTACAGCAGATGCATACGATTTTTTGTTTTTATAAAAACCAGATATAATGCTTTAATAGCTCAGTACACACTCTCAATATTCGTTCTTTTACTCCTGCATCTATTATTAAACTTGAACTTGATATATGAAGCTCAAAACACAACTGATCAAGCTCAAATTTCATTTTTTTATTTATGCTAATATCCTTATTTGTTATTCAATTAGTATGTCAATAAGAGCTTGATATAATGCTTTTGTAGTTCAGTATGGACTCTCAACATTAGACCTTTTTACAACTGTATGTATTAGCAGGCTTAAACTTAAAATATGAACCCCAATATGATATGTAACTAGGCATGCTCAAGTTTCATTGTTTATTTTATTCTCATCCAAAACCTTGCATCTTGATTGATAAGTCTGTCAATACGAGCTTGATATAATAATCTTTCATATTTTGTTTAGTAAATTTTGGTTATTATGTAATGTCTCCTACGCAAAAATTCATCATCTTAAACTGTCATTTTGTAGTAGCATTATTTTATGGAAGTACACTTTTAAATAAATTGTGAACCTATTGAGTCAGATCAAGGTTTCTGAGATTTATGATTAAAATTTTGAGGCAATTACATTCATAGCACTCTAATCATAGCTATTTGAAATGGAATTTGCAAAATTAGCATCCATTTTTCAAATTCTCACTAGTTGATCATGGTACGCATAAATACATTGGTGTAATTGTTAAAAAAGGTAAAATTTTCTGTGTTATGTATGTAATTATCCCTAAAATCTTTTGATGATAAAAAATACTATTCTATATTAAATTCATTTCTCCTTCTAGTTGTGCTCAATTACATTCAAGCTCAAAGTTGGGTGTTGTTTTGGAAATAAGCACACCATGATTGTTGTATATCTCTCATTTCTGCGCATTCAGTTTATGCTTGCAAGCAAAAAATACACCATGTATTTTAGTAAACGGTATCTTTCAAATTCAAGTGGATGTATTAAATGATTAGCTTGTAGATGCTATTTTATTCTTTTTTGAGTCATATCAAATTGTTGTATTCTTCATGAATTGTCATTCATTTTTATCTTCTTTTTTTTAATTTCCAAGCTTTTATTTGGTTTTCTTAAACCTATATAACTGCTAATCCTGGCAGAATGATATTTCCCATCCCTCTTTTAGAATGTCAGAATTTAGATGGCAAGGATGCCTTTTTTTTTTGCTTGTTTAGAAAATGATCTCGCAAAACATATCATTGTCGCCCTTTATGTGATGTTCATTAGCATTAATGATTGTCCCATGTCAAATTTAGGAGACTCGTGACTACTCTGCCTAGAAAAATATATTATGCTAAACTACTAAAATGTTTCCGTGACATCGCTTTAGTTTTTATCTTTCTTGTGGTGTATCAGGGTAATCATTTTGCCTATCTTGTAGTTCAAATTGGCGTGTCACTACAGTACTTCATGCCGCATTACCGCATAAAGTTAAACATTGTCTATTTTTTTTTTTTCATTTATCATTATTTTAGGCTACAGATGACTGGCAAAGTTATGCCATCTTTAAAAGTTCCAATCAGAAAACATTGCTTTTTTATATTTAAAATACTCGGTAGCAGAAATGGCTACACTCTCTTTACTTCTTATGACAAACTTGTAATCTGTTATTGATATAGTAATATGGGACATTTTGTTCCCTTTGTCAAGCATCAAAATATTAGAAGGCACTTTTTCTCAATGTGATATGAGTATAAATTCTCTTTATATTTCCGCTTCAAGAATTGAGTATAGCTACGTTCTCTGAGCCAACCTAATTTTATGGTAATCAATGATTATCATGTCATTGTAATACTATAATGTATGCATGCAGTCAATACCTCAGTGATTATTTGTTTCTGTACGGATTAATTGTCATTAGGGGTTTACCTTCTACAAGCATATGCTCAAATAGAATTGACTAAAGTAGCAATTTTGCTGATTCCTTTTTTTTTTCTTCGGGTATTTATCAGATAGTTCTTTTTGGTTTTTAATACTATCCTATTTAATGGTTTTCTATTTCATATATGTATTGCCTTAGAGCACATTGCCATCTATTCGATGAGATTTTTTAGTGTTTATGCCTTTTTCGTTTGTGGTTGCTTAATAGCATTAGTTGACATGTTTCTCTTAGTCAATATTATCAGATGTTCTTTTTGGTTTTTAATACTATCCTATTTAATGGGTTTCTATTTCATACATGTACTGCCTCTGAGCACATAATTGCTTTTTCAGCAGTTAAACTCTAGCTAAATAAGATTGTAAATCTTTATCATGAACTTTTTACAACTCTGGCTATATAACTTACAACCTGCTTTTATTATATTAAGCTCTTTTAATCCTATAAGTAATCTTTTTCTTAAAGTGGCTACTTGCTAGCCATAGGAAAAAGGTAAACATGTACTTTTGATGAACGGTTTTCTTTTGATAGAGGGGCGTGATCTAACTCCTTTCTTTACCTTTTAACTTGCAATGTGATTTATTTGCTTGTATTTGTTTTTTTCTTTTTTTTATTTGTTATTATTATTATTATTTTTTTCTTCTATTCCGTCTTCTATGTATCTGTATTTCTTTTTGTTTAGCTAGTTGAAGGAATAGAGGAGACTGTGGGCCTTGGCAAGGGATCTACCAGACTTTATGCTACTATTGATCTGGAGAAAGCTAGAGTTGGTAGGACACGAATCATTTCAGATGAACCAGTTAACCCTCGTTGGTATGAGTCTTTTCATATTTATTGTGCTCATCCCGCTGCCAATGTCATCTTCACTGTCAAGTTTGACAATGCGATCGGTGCTTCACTTGTTGGAAGAGCATATTTGCCTGTTGTGGATATACTTCATGGTGAGGAAGTCGACACTTGGCTTGAAATATGTGACGAAAGCCGCAATCCTGTCTCTGGCGGCTCTAAGATCCATGTAAAACTGCAGTACTTTGATGTGTCAAAAGACCGGAACTGGTTAAAAGGCATACGTAGCCCAAAGTACCCTGGTGTTCCCTATACTTTCTTCGCACAAAGGCATGGGTGCAAGGTAACACTGTACCAAGATGCTCATGTCCCTGACAACTTTGTTCCAAAAATTCCTCTTGCAAATGGAAAGTACTATGAGCCCCATCGATGTTGGGAGGACATCTTTGATGCAATCAGTAATGCAAAGCATTTGATTTATATTACTGGGTGGTCTGTCTATACGGAAATCACTCTGGTTAGGGACTCCAAGAGGCAGAAGCCTGGAGGAGATGCTACTCTTGGGGAGTTGCTAAAGAGGAAGGCTAGTGAAGGAGTCAGGGTCCTCATGCTTGTTTGGGATGATCGTACCTCAGTTAGTTTGCTAAAGAAAGATGGTCTGATGGCTACACATGATGAAGAAACTGCAAACTATTTTCATGGCTCTGATGTACACTGTGTCTTGTGCCCCCGAAATCCTGATGATGGAGGAAGCATCGTGCAGGATTTGGAAATCTCAACCATGTTCACTCATCATCAGAAGATTGTGGTTGTGGATCATGAGATGCCTGTTAAGGGTTCTGAACAAAGGAGGATTGTAAGTTATGTGGGGGGAATTGACCTTTGTGATGGAAGATATGACACGCAGTTCCATTCACTGTTTAGAACCCTTGACACAGCTCACCATGATGATTTTCATCAGCCAAACTTTGCAGATGGATCCATCAAGAAAGGCGGACCAAGAGAACCTTGGCATGATATTCACTCGCGCCTGGAGGGTCCCATTGCTTGGGATGTATTGTTTAACTTTGAGCAGAGATGGAGGAAGCAGGGTGGAAAGGATCTTCTTCTACAGCTTAGAGACCTCTCTGATGTTATTATTCCGCCATCTCCTGTCATGTTTTCAGAGGATAAAGAAATATGGAATGTGCAGCTCTTCCGATCCATTGATGGGGGTGCTGCCTTTGGCTTCCCTGAGACACCAGAGGATGCTGCTAGAGCAGGCCTTATCAGTGGAAAGGATAACATTATTGATAGAAGCATCCAAGATGCATACATACATGCAATCCGCCGAGCAAAGGATTTTATCTATATCGAAAATCAATATTTTCTTGGTAGCTGTTTTGGATGGAAACCAGATGGTATCAAACCGGAGGAAATTGGGGCTTTACATCTTATTCCTAAGGAGCTTTCACTAAAAATTGTTAGTAAGATTGAAGCTGGGGAACGGTTTACGGTTTATGTTGTTGTTCCTATGTGGCCAGAAGGCGTTCCTGAAAGTGCTTCTGTTCAGGCAATTCTGGATTGGCAAAGGAGAACTATGGAAATGATGTATACTGATGTTACACTGGCCCTTCAGGCTAAAGGAATTGTAGCAAACCCCAAAGACTATCTGACATTCTTTTGCTTGGGGAATCGAGAGGTGCAGAAGAGCGGTGAATACACTCCTGAGGAGCATCCCCAGCCTGACACTGATTATTATAGAGCTCAGCAGGCCAGGCGGTTTATGATTTATGTTCATGCGAAGATGATGATAGGTAATGACCTATTACTTTTTATTATGGTACAACAACAACAACAAAGCCTTAATCCCACTAAGTGGGGTCAGCTACATGAATCCTTTTTCTCCATTGCGTCCTATTTAGTGTCAAGTTTTCATTTAGTTCTAATAAATTAAGATTATTTTTTATGCAATAAGCCCAAGTCTTCCTAGGTCTACCTCTGCCTTTCTTAACATAAGTTAAAATCTAAAACATCTACTCTCCTAATCAGATCATCAGGTGGTCGACGTTTAATGTGACCAAACCATCTAATACGACTCTCTCTAATTTTGTCCATCACTGGTGCAACACCAACCCTATTACAGATATATTCATTTCGCATTTTGTCTCTTAAGTGTAAAGCCACCCATCCACCTAATCATTCTCATCTCGGCAACACTTAATTTAGCATTATGCTTCTTTTTTAAAGACCAACATTCAGCACCATAGAGCATTGCAGGTCTCACCACCATCTTATAAAATTTTCCTTTCATCTCGGCAACACTTTTTATTATGATAAGGAAGAAGAAACTTTTTTTTTCTCTTTATCATGGGCAGAGTAAGCCAGCTTGTTTGACGAGTTTTTGCAATATCAGTCCTTTTTTTTTGGTTACTATGCCTTCTTCTGTTCTTTATGTTATTCACCACAAAATCTCAGATTTTCCAGGCGAGTCAATTTATGTGAATATCTTGTGTTTGAATCAAATATTAGCTCAAATTAGGATGATTTTACAGGCCATTTTCTTTAACTCGATTTGTGCCAATTTGTTTAGTGGGCTACAGGCTTGTTGTTGCGCCTTACTCGTCGAGTGAACTGCTTGTCAAACATTCCAAATTTGAGATAATAATGTATCAAAACATGAGCATCACGCCTGTATTGAGCTGGATATACAGCCTAGGCATTCGTGATTAATAAGCATAAATGACAGTTTATATATTTTTTCAGTTCTCTGAGCATTTTCGAATAGAGGCATTTACATACATACCACACAATTCTCATATATTTACATATCTAACATCTAAGCTTTAATTTTTTACATGTATACCACTCGGATCCTTAACATCACATGAAAATACCACTATTATTAACATTTGAATGTGAAATTCTTCTTTTCGTGCATAAATTTATAATAACAAAGTGTTATAAATGTAAATACGTAAGGATTGTGAGGTATGCATGTAACATTCCCTTTCTTATATTGCAAGAACTATCTAACAAAATTTGATTGTTTATGACATTATGTTATCCTTCTTATTTTAATAGCATGATTTGGTTTCTTGTTTAATCATGAGACTCGGACCAAAAAGTAAGGATTTGATCTTCTTGTTATATGAACTTCACATGGCAGTTGACGACGAGTATATAATCATTGGATCTGCAAACATCAATCAGAGATCGATGGATGGAGCGAGGGACTCTGAGATTGCAATGGGCGCGTACCAGCCCAACTATCTGTCAGCACGGGAACCAGCCAGAGGCCAAATCCATGGCTTCCGGATGGCTCTTTGGTATGAGCACCTAGGCATGCTCGACGATGTCTTCCTCCATCCCGAGAGCTTGGAGTGTGTGCAGAAGGTGAATAGGATTGCAGAGAAATACTGGGATTTGTACTCCAGCGAGACGCTTGAAAGAGACCTTCCAGGCCATCTCCTCAGCTACCCAGTCGGAGTAAGCGGTGAAGGCGAGGTCACGGAGTTGCCGGGGACCGAGTTCTTTCCGGACACGAAAGCCCGTATCCTCGGCACCAGGGCGGACTACCTGCCCCCAATCCTCACCACTTAAAACACTGATCCATGTTTCTGTGGTTGTCCCTGTTCTTTTGTGCTAGTAGATATGGTAAAACCTGGGAATAAATACTGTGATCTGTGAGCACATGTTCATGTTTTGCCTAGTTTGAAGGAAAACTTTTGATCATACCATAAGAACTATATGAATATTCTAATAATGACTTGCTGGTTTGATTTTGCATCATCTACTTGAATGCATGTGCTGCTTCTCATATTCTGCTATTGGGTTGCAATTGCAGGTGCTCTAATCTTCTCTGCAGTGGCAATGTATTATCATTATATTGGAAAATTTGCATCCATACCCCTTATGTATTGCGTTTTTATGCATCTAATACTTGTATTTGATAGATACATATTGATTGGGTTTAAATTTCTCCTCCATTTTAAAGAACTTACACTAGTCAAATATCTCCTGTTAGTGTGCTTTGTATGCTAAAATATCTCAACTGTGTGCGACTCTAGCAAGTATAATCTAGTCCAAAACAACTTGATAGGAGGATATGGAAAATAAGTTTGCCACAATCTTGGTGAACTCGCAAAGACGATAAGAAGCTCACTTGGTCAAGGATGCAACAAGGCATAATTGTTTGAAGCATATGCCCCACAAGTTAGGTCAATAGTGTCATCTAGCAAGTTGACGACCTTGCATGGCTATGTCAGCGACTTCATCGAGGAAGTCAACAAAATTTTTTATTCAAGTTGACTTGAATCATCAAGATATGGTATCAACCAAAAAAATTAGTGGATATTGAGGAAAAAGTTATAAAGATGATCCATGTAGCCTTGGAGCTCTTTCTAAGGGAAAAAATTTGCGTCCGGAGACCGGACGCAGCACTGCGTCCGGATTTGTGAATGTACCCCCCATGTACCTCTCATGTAATTTTTCATGTGTATGAGTTACACGCAAATTACAGAGGAATTACATGAGAAGTACATAGCGGGTATCTCTACTGTATTTTTTTTCCCTTTCTAAGGGCCTTCCCAGATTGGTGATGCTTGACAAGTTGTCTAATTTGATCATTTGAAGAAAGCCATCAAGTGCAATGGCATTATCATAGAAATCATTGAAGTGACCAATTCAGAATTCCTCGCCTTCATACTTATTGAGGTCATTTGAGTCGACCATCTCATTTCTCGACATGACAAATGTGTTGAATTGTGAGTATTCTTCACAACATTTAATGGGTTGGTTGTTAAGTGAATTTTTTGGCTTCCCCTAAGGTTCCTCTTTTCATTTTCTTAATTCAAATAGATATTCAATACTCATTTATCCATCGCCTAGTATATAAACTCGCAAACTCTATCGAGAATGTGTGCTAAGAGCCCAACAAGCTAAGACCTAAGACCTTTATGAGAAACCATTTAGTTATGAGTTAAGCTATGGTAGTTGAGAACATTGGTTGTAATACTGGAACATGTTAATTATCATATTAATGTAGAAGACTGCATTAACAAGATAAAGTGGCCATCTTCGAACAAACTCCTAAGCAAGGACAATTATGGAAGATTAGGCCACTACCTTGAGTATAACTTTATCATCCAAAACATCCATAATTAGAACATACTTGACCTTGGCCCATACAATGATATCACGAGCCTTAACAGGTACATCATCAATTGAGGTGAGTATTATTCAAGGGGAACAATGACTTAAAAAGGGTGGAAATGTCAATAGTAGTACTACTTGGCCATTATCTTTTCTACTTTCATTCCACTATGAATATCAATGGCAAATTTTGTTGAGGTCACAAGAAATAAATAATATTCTTAGATAGTGGAAGACGACACTAATTCGAGGGATATGTCAAAGCATTATGCTTTTCATAGTGATCACAATAACGACATTGAGGGTTGTCATCACCTAAAAAATTTGTTGAAAGAATCAATAAAATCCAATAACCTAAAATAATTCATCTAGGTTGGTTCAACCCAAAGATAAGACAAGAAACTAGTTGAATGAAGAAAGAATGACTCCATTCTAGTGTGGACTAGACACAATGTTGGAAAAATACTCACTATCTTGGGTGGATAAAGAAAACTGATTACCAAGGTAGTGTTAACTAAGTATGGCCAGGAGAGACAAATTTGACCATAATCGTGTCATCAACAATTACCAAACTTATCCCATCACCTTTTTTGATGTTGAAGTGCCATTGAATGGAAATCCTTGTAGTGATGAAATTATGGTTATTTTATTGATTACAAATCTTCAAATTAATAACATATTAATTAACAAAGGGAGATGTTCAAAAGCACCCCTGAGAAGATGAATTTTGAGATGACCTACCTTTTTTAGAATACAGGCCTCTAGTATATATTCTTTGGAGAGGAAAATGAGATTAAAGGCACCATCTTCTTATCAATCACATAAAGAGAGGGTAATTCATAATTCACTGTAGTTGAGGACTTTATAATAGTCAATGACCTAATGATTTATGACATAATATTTGACTGTCCTTTTCTTAATATTTTTCTGTGTAGTCGTCTTAATGCACCTTATTGTTGTAAGTTTCTGACTGGAGAAAAATTGGTTTATATGAGAGACAACTTGCTTCTATCTTAGACTTGCATTTGAATGTGGTAAGCTATCTAGGAAGAGGAAGTGCTAAATTTAGAGGTTCAAGGAAGCTTAAACTTGAGACCTTAGAAGAAAAGGAAGAATTTCTCTTTCTAAAAAATAATATCCTTATTTGAATCAACTCATTCTTCAATGATGAGTATAAAGATATTCTAGTTACAAATTTGAAGCAGCACATGGACATAGTTGTATGGTCGACTATTAAGATACTTGGAGTAGATGTCATTATTGCTTTCCATAAGCTTAATATTGATAAAAAGATGAGACTCATTAACTAGAAAATAAATTTAATCATCATTAATTTAGTTGAATCAATTTTTAAATAGGCAGAGAAATTACTTTACATTGGATATATATAAGAGAAATATGATAGCAAAAATGGATCTTAAACATAATGATGCTTAAAAATACAAATGAAAAATATGAATGTGCAAGAAATTTTACTAATCTAAATTCAACTTGTCCAAAAGATAACTACATGTTAAGTATGCATAGGCACGCTAATCACCTTGACAGCTGGATACACTGTGATGAGCCTTTTAGACTCCTTTATGGGTTATTTCCAAATTAATATGCACCTTGTCAATGATAAGAAAACTACTTTTATTATAGAAGATCAGTGATATTGTTATAATGTGATGTCATTCAGTCTGAAAAATGTAAGCGTAACTTATCGAAGAATTATAAATCACATCTTAAAAAAAGAAAAAAATATAAAAATTAATCTAGATGATTTGTTTGTCTAGAAGAAGACTTATAAATTACTCTCTTTGTGCTTCATGTTCCCTTCTATATTGTCCTATCAGATAACATTCTCACTAAATTCATGCCTTCAAGTTATGACAGAGCATAAAGGATGGGGAAATAGAGAGAAAAAAATTCAAAAAAAAAAGAAAGAACAACTAGAAAATTTCATAAGGTGACCTTCATAGAGTGAGTTGGATGTGGAAGCCCAAAGAAGAAATCAAACTTACTCATTCCATACAAATCCTAAAGAATACTTATAAAAATCATTCCACATATAACTAAAAAATCAAATTTTATGTTTATTACATATAAGCTTCTAAATATTTCCTTCTATTTAATTACACCTTGTAGAATACATAAGAAAACCCTTGGTTAAAAAAGATCGCACTTATATATTAGAATCTTTAAGACGATTATTAAGAAGGGCTTATCATTTTAATAGGTAAAACTTCATTTTGTTAAACCTAACAATACCACTATGTTGAGGGTGAATCAACATAGCCTAATGCGTGGTCATCTCTCAAATAAAGCGGGCTTTTGAAATCATATCAATAAAAAATATCTCAATAGAATGGAATGGGATCAAAAGGAGGCATCAAAAGATAGGTAAGAAATTTCTAAGATTAGTAGAGATGATCGAGTCAAGATGTCATGGGCATATCATCCAAGATCATTAGACATTGATTCTATTTAGCCAAAAAGATAGTCAACTTAATGTAGCCTGAAATTTTGTGTCAACTATCCATAAATTTCATCCTTCAAGAGAGTTCTATATATTCTAAGCTAAAGAGAGAGATTGCCTTAGATATGATTGTATCTAGGGCTGTCAGAAAAGCTCATTCTTCGCGAACAACTCGTGTTGAATTCGTTCGTCAAACAAGCAAGCCGAATACAAACATTTTGTTTTTTCTCAATTTATGAACGAGCCAAACACGAACAAGAAGTTATTTCATCGTGTTAGGCTAGTTTTGGCTCGAAATAAATAAATAAATATAATATAAAAGTAAATTAATTATATATTTGAAATAAATATTAAAAAATAATATTTAGATTTAGAAATATAAATACATAAAAATTTGGTGACATGCATGTAAATATTTCCCCTTAGATTCAAAACTAATAATAAATTTTCGATGATATATATATAAATATATATATATATATATATATATATATATATATATATATATATATAAGAATTGGGTGGCATTTATGTGGTTTAAATAGGGTATATAATGACTTCATTACAAATGTGAATATTAATTAAAGGGGAGATTAAAGTTGATTTCCTAATAACTGAGTCATTCACTTCAATAACTTTTATCTAAACCCTGAAATGTCTTAGAATAATGATAAGAGTATAATTTAAATAGAAGTAATTAATCAGAAATAATTAAGCATTTAACTTTTTCAGCTCAAACAATTTAATTGATCTTAACTTTTGAATAAATTTTAGTATTTTGTAATTCATATTAAGGAGTCTTTAAGGATCAGTTGGCCCTGAGATAATATTTGCACATCTTTTATTACAACTTATATAATTAAGTTAAAGAATCATGATTCCCACAATTTAAGCAAGTCTCAATGTAGATATAAGGTTACTTGATGGCAACTAATAGGTAAGTTTGGGAAATTTATGTGAATCACTTTTGTGATATTTTTATCATAAATTTTGTGCTTTGTTTCCATATTATTATAAATTTGTACTTGTAGAATGTATTTTTGCTATGTTTTATAGATTACAAATATTGAGCATGCATCGGAAAGTCAGAATATGAAGTTGGACAACGTAAATGTCTGATGTACCTACACCATCCACTGGGGTAATTATGTCAGATCGTTTTTCTTGACGAGAAGGAACACACAAAGAACCATGAAGATGGAATAATTAGTTTTGGCCTAGGGATAGCTCTGCCACCCTATGATGTACCTATGTTATAATTGTGTGTACCAACATTGGGGCTCCACCTTGCACTCCTTTGGCAAGGTTTTGGAGGATGTTCGGGCAGCAACTATTTAAGCTAATCTTAGAGATTAATTAGGCACTTCTTGCTATCTAGAGGATGCTTTAGTACATGTCTTTGTCCTAGGATTTTCTCCATTAGTACTCTTTTGGAGAAGATTTCTTGGGTATTTTACTTTTAGAGTTATGAGAAATAGATTGTTTGCACTTATATGAGGGAGTTCTGTGGAGAGCTAGCATTGTACAGAGAGGATTGCAAGGTATTGAAAGGTCTGATTTGCTCAAGTGTTAGTTTTTTTGTACTTGTATACATTGTTTTCCTCAATATTTTTAATAGAAATCCCTGTGTTTTATTCCCTCATGCATTGTAGCTAATTCTTTTTCACACTTGTATGATGTACGACATGTGTTCAGTTGATGTTTTGATCCATGAGTTTTACATATACATTTTTAGTGCTTTGGATTCCTTATGTTGATGTATTAACCTTTTGATCATAGTTTACTCTATAACTAAATAGAAAGTTAAAACCTCCTGTAATCTAATACTTCTAACCATTAATTTGAAAAAAAAGTAGGTTAACTTACACTCACATTGTGGAATAGACTTACTACTGATAAGAGAGCCTAGATAGTGGATTAAAGAATTCTCGGGAAAACTACATAGTTAAGCACTCTTAACTGCCCTAAAGGTTTCCAACACCTTTTATGAACTAGACATAGGCTGAGGATTTACCCCTAGTTGTCAAAAACAATATAGAAAACCCATAGGAATAAATACTGTGAAATCTCTAAACTAATGTCACAGGAGCATGAACCTTTAACCTCTAAATAACTCCACTGAAACAATTTAAATAAATAAATAGAATTAACTAAGTACCCCTTCCCTCTCTTGCCGAAACCCTCACCAACCCCTTCTCCCTGTCCCTTCCCTCTCTGCCTGAAACCTATGCCTATGTCTCTCTCCCTCTTTCGATTTCACCCAAAACCATCACTTTTCTAAACGAGCCCTTGCGATTAGAGTTTCGTGGGAAAACAACGACGGGATCGTTGACTTATAGAGACCACCGAAACTCCCATCTTTCTCATCCGTCCACTCCACTCCACTCCACTCCCACCATAAACCAGTGAGAAAGTTAGGCCTATTCTTGCCATTCTTCATCTTCGCTCGTCCCATATTTACTAAATCCATTGATTCACAAAACTCAGTAAATTCAAGATTTACAATCAAAATTCGCAAAATCCAAATGTATTAAAGTGGTGGATTTATTCTGTCCAAACCGACTATCTAGCCTATTTCCAACTTAAACTCTGCTCTAAATTCGTTGCAACCCCATAAACACTGAAATACATATTTTCATGCACGTAGAAGTTGAAGTTTTAGCGTTTGATACGTAAATACATTAGAATTGAGGGGTATATATGTAAATCATCCCAAAATAAAAAATAAAAAAATAAATAAAAAAGCACATCCAAGAGAAAAATAATAATAATAATTAAAAGGGAAGAAGTAAAGAAGAACACCCGTTTTTTTCTGCCCCGTTCGTTCTCTCCTCCACATTCAATTCATCGTCTTCCTCCGCTTCCTCCCAATCGACACACACCACAGTCTAGTATGATATCTCATTGAATTCCAGCAAACATGGAGCGATGGCGCAGATGGACCTGTTGGATTACCATATGAGTTGAAGAGGAAACTGCGGTCGCCTCAGCATCCCAAGATACTCCTGTTTGTAGTCCTCTCCTTCTTTTGCTGAATCTGACAACCACCGCCTCATCTTCCAATTTTCTGCTACTTTGAGCATTCTGCATCTCACCTCATATCTGCTCCGTTCTGCCCCTTTCGGGTCCAACCATGAAGTACCTTGGAGAAAAGAGACGATAAAGGGAACAAAAGGGAGTTTTATCTTCCATTAGTCGATCAATTTAGAGATTTTAGATAGATTGATTAGGTTTTGTTTATTGATTCAACTCGGATTGTTTCGGAAGATCGCCCGGCACCACTATAAAGGATGTCGGGCGCTGGACAGGCCATCGAACAACGCATCGCCGCCTTCCCAGCTAACAAGATGGAGGCAACGGCTACAGAAGATGAGCATCAACGGCGCCCCAACGATGGCGGCGGATGTAATCCGGTGAAGAAACCTGGTCCTGTTTCTATGGATCACGTACTGCTCGCTCTCAGGGAAACTAAGGAGGAGCGGGAGGTGAGGATCCGAAGTCTCTTTAACTTCTTTGATACTGCGAGTGTCGGCTTCCTCGACTGCGCGCTGATCGAAGCCGGCCTGTTGTCCCTTCGTATCCCTGCTGAGTACAAGTACGCGCGGGATCTACTCAAGGTCTGCGATGCAAACCGTGATGGTCGCGTCGATTACCTGGAGTTCAAGCGTTACATGGATGATAAGGAGCTGGAACTCTACCGTATTTTCGAAGCCATTGATGTTGAGCATAATGGGTGCATCTTACCTGAGGAGCTTTGGGATGCGCTTGTCAAGGCTGGTAATACCATGATAGGTCTACTTGGCCGTCATTCTCCTGCTTTTGTTATTAGATAGATTGCTTGTGAGATGCCTATAGTTAATGCATTGCCATTGATTTGAATGAACTCGGGAAAACAAAACATTTGCACTTTCTTTCCCATGTTTAGTGGATTTTAAGAGAGAAGATTTAGGGGAATTTGTGTCATTAGATCAATATGCTTCCCTCCTTCCATTCTGAGGTGGGATTTGATTTAGTTTGCACCACCATCTTTCCTCCCATTCATTTTTCTCCACGGTGCCTACTAGGAGTTGCTCCTTTTTCGGGCCTCAATTCTACGATCACTCACCATTTTTGGATCACAGATGTCACACCCTTTATTTTTTGACAAACTTCTTCTCGTTCTCATCTTTGGAAGATGTTTAATTCCAGCTAACTCCATTTTCTTTATCAAATCAAGCAAATTAATGGAAAGTCAGTCTCGCCTTTATTAAGCCATCAGAAGCTCTTTTGCATTTAATTGAGCTTGGTGATTCTACCTCCTCATCACTCAGCCACCTATCACAAATCACATTTGATATGGAAATCTCAATCTTGTTGGAGGCCACCTGTAATGAGGAGGGAATTAATGTATTTTCACTCTAATGGTTCACAATGCAGGGAAGTTGGCATGTTGTGGTAAGAGGATGAGGCTTAAGGGATCATATGAAGCTTAATACATTTCCTTATGGACTGTCAATGTTGCCATTAAGATTGAAGAGAATGCTTTCCACTCAATCCTTCCCTCATAATAGTTTTTCTTTTTCTTTTTTTTTAAATATATATTTATTTGTAAGGATTCAAACCATAGGCCTCCACTTTAGTAATCAAATGCAATTTCATTAAACCAAGTGATTGGTGATACTATTAGGGTACTTTTAATTGATGTTAAGTTCTTGCACTTTTTGCACCCGCAATAGTTGATGAAGGGGAAAAAATGATGCTAAATTACCATTTAAGAAACCCTCATGCCACGTGAAGAACTTATAGAGAATTTTGCATCAGTAGGAAGAAGATCACAATGACAAGGTGCATCATAGACCAGTTTTAATGAAGAAGAGCTCATTGGTTAGTAAGTGAAAATACTATCTAGTTGAGATCTCTCTTCTTAAATTTGGATTTATAACAGGGTTAATCCATGGCTATGATGCTCCATTATGGTCGGCTAGACCTCCTTAGGTCAAGTATATCATTATTCATTATACATTACCTAAACTTGAGCAACATGATACACTTATATGACTAATTAAATGTGGAACAATGAAGATAGGCTACCTATTCGTCGATTGAAGATGGATTTGGGAATGACCGCCTTGTTATGACATGATTTCTTGTCTAGAAGATACACTTTTTGTGATTGTCTTAGATCTTGTTGATTATATTAGAGAGATACGAAGTTTTTTTCTCCCTGTTCCTCTACCTAAAAGGGATTCTTGTGTCCATATTTTCTTAGGGTGTTCAAAGAAGAACTCTCTTGCATTTTCTCTCTCTAGCTTAAACTAAAAGCCCTAGAAGGGTTACTGTATCTCTCTCTCCCCTAAATGGTGCTTCGATCTCTCTTCCCCATACCATGCTATGACTTTGGCTACACTTCCTCTATCAGCCAAAGCTTTAAGGACCTCCTTTGAGCAACACATCTACCTTGTTTTTTAAAATTTATAGAACCCAAACTCCATACTTATCAACTAGGATAATCTATCTAAAGCATAAAACTCTTAAGGTTTTCAGAAAAAGAAAACAGCAACCTAGACCTCTTAGTTCTTTAATTTTAGACAGTATTCTAAAAGTTAGATTGGTATGAATGGGTATTATGTTTTTGTACTTTTTGCTAACATTTTCAGGTTGTTGTACACTGCAAACCTGTAATTATCTAATGCATCATCAACTGGTTTAGACAAGTCTTGCTAGAAGAAGTTGAGTATTATTTATCTACATTGATAGAGTTTTGATGGCCATTGAATTGTTTTAAGATTTTTAGTATGTCGTTTTTATAAAGCCTAAATTTTTTTTTTTTTTTCACACCACTGCACATGCAAGGTCTTGAACCTAGGTACTTTTGGTTGAAAGATGAATCTCTCAACCACCAGGCCATGATGGCTTGCATAATATAAAACTGCACTTCATTGTATAACACTAAACAGCTTTTCATCAACTTCTAATAACATGAGTTAACTTCAAGCAATGGGTATAAATCAAACAGCTTGTGATAATTAGGCGTAACATATGCAAATATATACTCACTGTAAAGGGTCAAATTTGTCTGAAATATTCAAGACTCGAAACAAGTTGGTTCTCTGAAACAATCAAAGAATTTCTTTTTTTCAAAACCATTACAATGAAGAATCGATTGCTCATAATTTGGTGTAACCTCTAAATCTAGTTCTTATCCTACATTTCAAAATTTGTAAAAATGATCCTTTTTTTGTCTTAGAAAGAAAGATGGCTTATAAAAACTTGTTAAGTGTAATTGCCTACGTGAATTTAATGTCCTTCGTGATGGATGGACTTCATCTTATAAATCATACTGGTTCATCTTTACAGGAATTGAGATTGATGACGAGGAGCTAGTCCGCTTTGTAGAGCATGTTGATAAGGATAATAACGGACTCATAACTTTTGAAGAGTGGAGGGACTTTCTTCTGCTTTACCCACATGAGGCGACCATTGAGAACATCTACCATTATTTGGAAAGAGTTTGCCTAGTGGATATTGGTGAACAAACTGTCATTCCAGAAGGGGTCAGTAAGCATGTAAATGCAAGTAAGTATTTGATTGCTGGTGGAGTTGCTGGAGCTGCTTCTCGCACAGCTACTGCTCCTCTTGACCGTCTCAAAGTATTACTGCAAGTGCAAACTAAGTGTGCTCAAATTATTCCTGCAATAAAGGAGATATGGAGAGATGGACTATTTTTGGGTTTTTTTAGAGGGAATGGGTTAAATGTGATTAAGGTTGCACCTGAGAGTGCAATTAGATTTTATGCCTATGAAAAACTAAAAGATTTGATTGGAACTGCCGAAGGAGAAGACAAAAGAGACATAGGTGCTACTGGACGCCTAATTGCTGGCGGCTTTGCTGGTGCAGTAGCACAGACTGCTATTTATCCTTTGGATCTTGTGAAGACACGATTGCAGACTTATGCTTGTGATGGAGGAAAGGTTCCGAAGCTGAGTACACTGTCAAGAAATATATGGGTGCAAGAAGGACCCCGTGCTTTCTACAGAGGTCTAATCCCTTCTCTTTTGGGGATGGTCCCTTATGCTGGAATAGATCTTGCGGCCTATGAGACCCTAAAAGATATGTCTAGAACATATATTCTTAAAGATGGTAAGTGGCTTTTATCTAGTTATACTTCCATTTCTTTCTTATTGTTTTTCATTTCTTGCTATGATATTTTTATATCTTTGAGAAGTTTTGTACCGCTGACCTTATCGTTCATGTTTGGGGTAATACCACCTGAGGTAACTGGTTGGCGGTCGCTTTGCATTGTGTGTTCTATAATCATTTTCTGAAATATTTTGATGTAGAGCCTGGTCCTCTCGTACAATTGGGCTGTGGAACGGTATCTGGAGCTTTGGGAGCAACATGTGTTTATCCTTTACAGGTTATTAGAACAAGGTAATTCATGCTTTACATTTGATTCAAATTTGCATGTTCGGGTATCTATCTTCTTGTTGATAAGTTCCTGGTTTAGTCATAGGACCTGGCATGACAGCTATTCTTATCACTTGCAGATTGCAAGCTCAACGTGCTGATTCAGCTAATGCATATAAAGGAATGTCAGATGTATTCTGGAGAACCCTCCAGCATGAAGGGTTTTCTGGATTCTACAAAGGATTGTTTCCAAATTTACTCAAAGTGGTTCCTTCAGCAAGCATTACCTATGTTGTTTATGAATCAATGAAGAAAAGTCTTTCCCTTGATTAAATTCAAAGTATAGCGATTAAAATTGACTTGTCTGACTATAGAGAACGAAGAAGATAATGACGATAAAGTAACTGATGCAGTTGGTCATTTATTATTTTACACAGTAGTTTAGTTCTACATAAAGTCAAACATCTGTTGACTGGTTTTTTTTTTTTTTTGGTAATCTCCTTTAGAAATCAATAAAGTTGGAATGTAAAGGTGATTTCCAAGGACTGATCTTCCAGGTATTTCTTTCTACCCCAGGCTGATGCTTGTATTTTTCCCTTTGAAGATAGAAAATAATTGCTAATGTAAAATGCTATTAATAATTTTGTCCTTTAGTAAATTCATAAGAAAAGATGTAACTTCATTTTTATATCATTTTACCTCTATTTACATTATATCAGCAGAGCTACAGCTAGTAATCAAATTAAGTACATTTTTGACTATGGACTTTCTTTTAGAAAGTCTTCTCCAAATTTTACTCTTGTATCTGTTTAACAAACTTGCAAATTATTTGGTATGATATTATTGTGTTTTTTGTTTTTGCACAGTTTAACTTTAGCAATGCTTTAAATGTTGAAACATAATCCTGTGCTATGTTTAAAATGAAATTTATCTATTATACTACAAAAGCTGTGATTTGGTAATATGATGTTATTTATGGTGGAAATTAGCAAGAATGATGACAATGGCACCATGTATGATCCGTGTACTTAATGCAAAAATTGCTTCGCGGAAGAATTTTCCATGAGCTTAGAAATCATAAATACGTTTAATATTGATTTTCGTCATAAATGGGACATGTAATCGAACTATAGTTTGGCGTGAATTTTATATATTTATTTGAAGCATCATTTTAGTCTGTGATTGTGCCATCAATGCTTTCTGAGTTTTCTTCTAATTTGTTGACCCAACTCTAAAAAGAGTGTGAAATAATGAGAAACTATTGCATATGACACTTAATTGCATATTTGCCATCATGTTAGTATGCTTTGGATTATGAGATTTGTTTTATGTTTGTTGGTACAACTGTAATGAGAGTCATTGGGTGAGATGATTAGAACCAATCTAATGATACTCTTGAGTACACATTTTTACTTTATTGTTGGGTCGAACAAGCACTACTTGGCGTCATTGTTTTTGTACAAACACATACGGTAAACCTCCGAATATTGTATATGATTCTTGTAAATAGTCATTTTTCGGGTGCCCTGTATGTAATTGTCCCAAATGATTTACTCGTCAAAAGTATCTTGGTCTTTTTTCGGCTATAACATCATTCTTCTCCTGTATTTGTTTAGTAATGATTTGGTTGTATTATCTGGTCTACAGAATGGTGGGATTCTCTCTTAAGAGGACATTGTAACATGCAATAGAAAATCGCTAGCTTTGTTATTATGATATCAACATTAGATGGGGCAACACATGATAATGTTCTACCAGTTAAGGCAAAGCTTTTTCCCTAAATCTTATCTCACACTTTATTAAGCACAGCAACATAATTCATTGGTTGTATGATTACATCCACAGATGGTGACTCTCTTGTGATTTTTGGCAAAATAATTGATGCAGTTGAAATTTTATCACAACTAATTATGGGGATTCTGTTGAGAAGTTTCAATGATGGTTGGAGTAGTATTGGGACTATAAGGGTGCAAATGAGACGAGCCGGTTCGAATTTGACATGCTGACAAGCAGAGCAAATCGATACGCGAGTTCAAGCTCCAGCTCAAACTCGAGCTCATAAATTAAACGAGTTTGAGTTCAAATTTATTATTGGCTCGTGAGCCAACTCAATTAAGTTAAATATTTATAATATTAAAAATTTAAGCTTGTTATAACAGAGAAAACTATTATGAAAGTAAAAAATGGCATTGTGCAGACTGTAAAGGCTGCTACATTAAATCAAGTAACAATTTATTTCCTTACACTTTCCACTATTCTCAAAAATTCGCCCTCTTCCTTCACTTCCTTGGATGCCGTCTTGACATGTGGATGATGATGTGTATTACACCACGTTATACGTCATACAGTGTGATGTGATTCACGTTGTCGGTCTCATGTTTACCAGACACGATATTTTCTCTCTATAGAGTGAGTCACTTCACTTTCTTTGATGGGAGGTTCCATCATCAAGCTCTCAGGCGGATGAGTCGAGCTCTTGAGCTTGGAAATAAGCGAATGAATCGAGTTTGAGCTCATTATACAGGCTCAACTCGAGCTCAAGGTTGAGCTGCACTTTTGAGAGTTCGACTCATCACTTTTACACCCCTAGGTTCCAAGGTTTTTGTTTAGTGGAATGCAAATGAACATGAATCATTTTTCTCCATTGTATCCTATTCAGTGTCATATTTATATTTAATTCTAATAAATTAAGATCATTTTTTATACAATATGCCCAAGTCCTCCAAAGTCTACCTCAGCCTTTCTTAACATAAGTCAAATCTAATACACCTACTCTTCTAATCTGATCATCAAATGGTCGACGTTTAATGTGATCAAACCATCTGAGACGATTCTCTCCAACTTTGTCCGCACAAAATAATATACATATATTATCCTGCATAACGTATGATTAGTTCAAAATTTAACTAATCTCAGTTAATATAATTAATTAAACTAATACTTTTCAAAGCAAGGCAAATTGTACTATATATAACTAATCACCAAGTATGATGATAAGACTAATTTTATTGTTGATAATAGCTTCCAACCCTAATAAAAATTATGCATATATAATATTGACAATGACCTTAATTATATAGTATGATCAATAGTTATATAGCTTGATTAGTACTTTAAAATTTTGGTTTTAATTGAAGATACACCTTAAATCAAATCATATAAAATATTTAGTGATAATCCTAAACCATAAACCTTATATACACCCTACATTACATCTACTAAAATGATATTTTTTAAATTTAAATTTATAATAGTAATGACTTATCATTAGGGCTGTCAAAAAAGCTCGTTATTCGCAAACAGTTCGTGTTCGGATCGCCAAGAAGTTTGTGTTCGATTCGTTCGATAAGCGAACGAGATGAACACGAACAATTTTTTTTTCGTTCGGTTTGTTAAACGAACCAAACACAAACAGTAATGTGTTTGTTCGTGTTCGGTTCGATATTGTTCGAAATATAAAATAATATAAAATAATTATATATAAAAAATTTATGATATTTTAAAAATAATTATATATTATAAAAATTTATCATATTTTAAATAATTAAACTTCCATAAATTATAATATATGATAAATAATTAATAACAATAATAATATTATACTATTAATTATATTAATATGAATATTATAATATTATAATTAACATACTATATTATATATTAAAATAAAACCTTAAACAAAATCCTAAACGTCTTATTCGGTTTACTTCATTTTGAGGAAGTATGCTATCAAAGCTAGGGCTGTCAAAAAAGCTGCTTGTTCGCGAACAGTTTGTGTTCGGTTCGCCAGGAAGTTCGTGTTCGATTTGTTCGATAAGCAAACGATACGAACATGAACAATTTTTTTCGTTCGGTTTGTTAAACGAACCAAACACAAACAATTATGTGTTCGAACATTTCGAACACGAACACTAGCTCTATTTGTTCGTGTTCTGTTCGTTACACCCCTACTTATGCAATGCAGAGAGGCACCATGATAAGTCAATCAAAAAAAATTATTAATCAATGGTAGTAGGTAGTAGAAAACCTCTATAGATTTATTAATCAATAAAAAAACAAGTTTGAATCAAACTTTTATCATTGACCAAACCAACCCATATTAAAAAAAGCTATAATTTTCGTCTAATTATTACATCTTAATTTAATTTTTCGACCATATAATCAAACATTTATATTATAGTGAAATGAATAAGATAAATTGAAATTAATTTGATTATATAAACAAAATAGAATATTAAATTAGACTTGTGTTATTATTATAAATAAAATCATATTATATATTGTCCCAAATTGATAAGTGAATGCCTTAGCAATTTTCTTTCCATCTAGATGTTTGTCAACAAATTAATAGGATTATATCTTAAAAGGATTTATTTGGTTCACAATATCATTTTTTCACTCGCATTGTCAGCATCACAAATTTGTGAATACAAATAGTTTCATTCCAAAAAAAAAACTCATTATTGAGTAGGGGTGTAAACGAACCGAACACGAACGAACAGAGCTAATGTTCGTATTTGAAATGTTCGAACACATCACTGTTCGTGTTTGGTTCGTTTAACAAATCGAACGAAAAAAAAAATTGTTCGTGTTCGTGTCGCTTGTTTATCGAACGAATCGAACACGAACTTCATGGCGAACCGAACACGAACTGTTCGCGAGCAATGAGCTTTTTTGACAGCCCTAGCTTTGATAGCATACTTCCTCAAAATGAAGCAAATTGATCAGGTATTCAGTACACATCAAGTAATTCATACTTCCTTAAAATGAAGCAAACCGAATAAGACGTTTAGGATTTTGTTTAGAGTTTTATTTTAATATATAGTATAGTATATTAATTATAATATTATAATTTTTATATTAATATAATTAATACTATAATATTATTATTGTTATTAATAATTTATCATATATTATAATTTATAAAGTTTAATTATTTAAAATATGATAAATTTTTATAATATATAATTTTTTTAAAATGTCATAAATTTTTTATATATAATTATTTTATATTATTTTATATTTCGAACAATAACGAACCGAACACGAATGAACACATCATTGTTCGTGTTTGGTTCGTTTAACAAACCGAAAGAAGATAAATGTTCGGGTTCGTCTCGTTTGCGTATTGAACGAATCGAACACGAACTTCTTGGCAAACCGAACACGAACTGTTCACGAACAACGAGTTTTTTTGACAGACCTATTCTTGAATCTAAAAATGCAAGCAATTGAGAATAATCTTGGGCAATCTATCCACTACTTGCCATATTTGAGATTAAAAATATCAAAGAAGAATTTTCTATCAAAGATTTTTTATAGATATGAAATTTTGAAGAAGCTTGTTTGCTAAATGATAATTTAGATTTAACAAAAAAAAATATTTATTGGATGAATAACATAATACAATTCTCTCTATCAATTAAATCTCATTCATTCTCAGGTGAAGTATATGCATAATGAAGATCCCATATAACATATTTGTGGTAGTTAGCTCTATAATAAAATTTGAAACTCTAACATTTAATCATTTTTGTTCCAATATGTTAGCAAATTAATATATAATAATAGTATTTTGGATAAATCAATCTATCTTGCAATTTGACTAACTTTATGTAAATAACATTGAGATTACTTATGAAACGATTGATTCTTTAACCTTCTTAGTTATCTTGTTCATTTCTTTTAAGTTGACTTACATTATTAATTTTAAAGTATGAGCAACACGAAAAACATGAAAAAATATCTCAAGTGGAAAAATTAGATCATATGGTAAATAATACTTTCAAATTTCTAACAGTGCGTGACTGATGATGTGTAATCGAAATAGTTCTTAATTTTTTTGAATATGTCGTTGCATTTAACTTTTAGAAATTTTCATAAAATTTATAGCTCCATTGTATGGAGAATCAAAATCACTAATACTAATTACTTGAGATTGTTCTTTTTAATTAAAAGTAATATACTACACCATAAGTTGCATATAATCAATTGTTTGGTTTGATATCTAGTAATCACTGCAAAGTGGAACTCTTTCCACTAGCTTTGAAAGTTTTTAATGGTTATCTATTTTATTACTTCATACACTTTCTTGTACTTTTTGGTGATACTAAACTTAGAAATTTTATGACAACTTAGATTCACTCGTCAAAATGTTAAATTGTAATTGTTTGATGGTCATGAAGGATATTCATGAATAATAATCATTTAGCTATGATATTTGTAATTATATTATGATCATACACAAATGAGACACACAAATAATAATCAGTTTATTCTCATCAATGTACTTCACCGTTGGATCGAATAGATTTCACTTCTTTGCTTTACTATTTGTTTTGCTATAATGATTTGTTTTAAAATGTTCATTCATCTCAAATGTGGTTCTATTTTTTATTTCACATAAGACTTCATACAAATTTTCATTTCCACTTTTCAAAGACTTTTTTATATGTGATAAATACTTTAAGAAAATATTGTGAAGCTTTCATCATTATTTTTCCCTTCTTTCTCTTTAATTACTATTGTCCCACAAATTTGTTTGAAGTTGTTGTAGTATGAGCAAGAGGCTAACTTGACTAACTATTAGATTTGTGTTGAGAATGAGTTTGCATTTTTTCTATCAGAAGTCACATCATTGATCTAATAAAGAGCTAAAGATGGCTAGATATGATCATATGAGTACATGTAATTGTTACATAAGCGCCCGAGGGCAATTTAGTCTTTATTAGCTTGAGTGTAATTTAATTTTTTATTATTTATTATTATTTAGTATAAATAGGGCTAATATGTTTAGGGTTAGGGGTATGCATAAAATTTTTATCTTGAGTACTCTTAGGGATAGGGTTTGGAAGAAACGTCATACCTCTCGAATTGTAGGATTTGGGAGAGATCGCATATCTCTCAAATTGTACGTGCTTTTATGTATCCGTGTGAGTTGCGTGGTGTTGTATTGATTTGATTTGAGCTTGATTAAATAAAAATATTTTATGCCCTAATTTCCATTGAAAATTCTTCTCTGATCATATTAATTGGCGTTAGAGCATTCGTTTCTCAAAAGGAGTGAACTCGTTATGGTTTGCTCTAATTAGAGTGAAATGATCACAATGCAAAATATGTACTAGTATGGACATACATGTATTATGGAATAAGGGCGCCGTAAGAAATATTCACACCTGAGAATTGTCGGTTGCATTCGAACAACGGATGGGATACTTACAATGGCCATCTTGCAGGATCTGGGAAGCGGGATTGGGCGTGCTAGTCACGAAATGTCATGATATCATCGCAGCTAAAGCCAAACGATTGTCCTAGTCGTGAAATAGTCAAAAGATTTGAGGATTGGCATGGTATAGACGCTATGAATTTAAGGTAAAGCTCACAAACAAAACCTAGCAATGTAGTTGCAACTTTTTATCCGAAAGTCACGTTAATCCACAACATCTCCTATAGATAAAAAAGCAGATGCACTGAGGGAAAAATTTGAGAAAGAGTCGAGCCACATTAGATCAGAAATAGAAGAGTGTGTTTCTCGTCCATGGAGAAGTGTTTAACGTTCATAGAGGAACGGTTCGAGCAGAGATTCAATGTCCTTGAAGAAATGATCAATATCCAGAAGGAATCTACATGTTAAGCATGCATATGCATGTTGATAAACTTTACAAGTGGATACACTGTGATGAGTCTTTTAGACATCTTTATAGGTTTTTTCCAAATTTGTATGCACCCGATTGATTATGGCTATAATGTGATTTCATACAACCAGAAAATTGTAGGGAAACGTATCAAAGAATTATAGATCACATCTTAAAAAAGAAAAAAGAAGGAAGAAACTTCTCAAGAACAAGAGCCAAGAGTAATATGTACTCGATATCAAATAGAACTTCTCCATCTTAAATGTACCTTTAGTAATGTGTTGGGTAAATTCTTGTTTTTTCAGTTGATTCTTGAAGGTATAAGGATGAACCTAGAATATTTGAGCTATTGACTATAAATTAGAGTGGTGACTCTTGGCAGGAATCATAGTAATTCGACTAAGGGTATATAATGCTTTCATTAGAAATGTGAATATTTATTAAATGGGGGGATTAAAATTGATTTCCTGATAACTGAGTCCTTCACTTTAATAACTTGTATGTAAACTCATAAAAGACTTAAAATAATTAAAAGAGTATAATTTAAATAAAAGTAATTAATCAAAAATAATTAATTCTTTAAATTTTCAGCTTAAACAATTTAATTGATCTCAACTTTTAAATAAATTTTAATATTTTGAAATTCATGATAATGAGTTTTTAAAGATTAGCAATTGTGGGAAATCAGACATTCAAAATCTTTAAAATAAATATGTTCATCTAGATATAATAATTTTGAGTGAAATTAAAGATAATTTTGAGCTTAAAAAAAGATAAGCTGTAGCTTATTGAATAATTTGCTGATAAGTTGATTAAAAATATCTGCTGATAAGTTAGTTGCGGTGGCTATTACAAAATTTTATTTTTTTTGGAAAAGCGAGACCGTTGCTAGAAAGCCGCCACCACACCTAGATAGCTGCGTTATGAAAAAACTATTTTCTACGTTTTGAAAACGCATAAGTTGTCAAAACGCAATTTACCCAAACAGGCCAGGTGCGTTTTTCAAAACGCCACCGCACCAAATTAGTTGCCCCAAACAGACCCTGAGTCTTTCCTAATTGATTAAAATTAAAAGAAGTTTTTTATAGAATTTTTAAATATTATATTCAGCAAAAAAATAATTTTGTGTTATTTTAACTAAGAAATAATTGCATTGAGAATATCTTTGGCAATAAAAATTTTTCAATAATACTACATTAATAGTTTTGAGATATGTGTAGGCTTATAAGAAAAATAAATTAAGGAAATACTAAGTTATTAGAAATTAATAGAAATTCGACCCTGCGAAAATATTTGCCCATCTTTTATTACAACTTATAATTGTGTTAAGAAATAATAAGTTTAGGGGAATTGATGTGAATCAATTTTGTAATATTTTTATCATAAATTTCATGTTTTACTTCCATATTATGATAACTTTATACTTGTCAAAAGTATTTTGCTATGTTTTACAAATTACAAGTGTTTAGCGCATCGTAAAGTCAAAATATTAAGTTGGACAACATAAGGGTCAGATGTACCTACACCACCCAATGATGTAATTATGTCGGGCCTTGGTGTAGCTACGCCATCCCATGATGTACCTATGATATAAGTGGGCGCACCTACGTCCAGACTCCACAATTACTGTTTAAGCCAATTTCAGAGGTTAATTAAGCACTTCTTGTTTTCTAAAGGATGCCTTATTGGGGAGGTGAAGAGACTCTAGTTCTTTCCATAGGATTTTCTCCATTAGGTCTCTCTTAGTGAAGATTCCTATGGCATTTTTCTTTTGGAGTTGTGAGCATTGTGAGATATAAATTGTGTGCACTTATATGATGGAGATGCGCGGAGAGCTAGCAATGTATGGAGAGGATTGCAAGGTATTGCAAAGCCTAATTGGCTAGGGTGTGAGTTTATTTGTACCAGTTTATATTGTATTTCTTAATATTTTCAATAGAAATTCATATGTTTTATTACACCACATACATAGTAGCTATTTTTCTTTCATGCTCCTGCGATATAAGACATGTGTTGAGACATCAATTGATATCAAAGCAATCGGTTCTCGGAAGACCAACATGAACTTGTTAGAGTTCGGCCTAATCACAGCGAGAGGTTCACGATGTAAAAGCCGTGCAGATCGCGACGAACATTGATCACAGAGTAAAGGTGCCATGAGAAATATTTGCGCTTGGGAATCAACAGGATGGCTACTTAGATAGGGCAGGATCACTGCTTACAAGGGGGGCTTTAGTCTCACCTTGCCTTCATGAAAAACATGCAAAGCAGGCGCGCAGGAGTCTGCAGGGGAATCAAATGGCCATATTACACGATCTAGTCACGAAAATGTCATGATATCATCGCAACTAAAGCCAAACGAGTGTCCTAATCGTGAAATAGTGAAGATCTTGAGGACTTTCGTGTTATAGACGCGATCAACTTAAGGTAAATCTCGCTGACCGAACCTGACAATGTAGTTGCATTTTTTTTTTTTTTTTTTTTTTTTTTATCAGAAGTCAGTCGCGTTACTCCACTGCAACTTCAAGATAAAACTCATGGCAGTCAAGAAGGTAGATGTGTTGGAGAATAAATTAGAGAAAGAGTTTAGCCACGTCAGATCTTTAAATAGTCAAGGAGTGTTTTAAGTTCATAGAGAGGTGGTACGAGCTGAGATTCTGTCCTGGAAGAAATGATGAAGATCATAGAGTTTCACATAAAATCATCGAGCGGCAACTTCAAGAGCAGACGCTATAAATAACAAAAAAAAAAAAAAAAAATCGCACGAGATCAAGACAGTGTCGTCGCTTTAGGCGGATCACGAGTTGCAATATCGAGCGAAGGAATCGGGAGCAGGCTCGAGTGGAAGCACTTGGAAGAAATAGAATGACATTTGGACGATCGAAGGAGTTGGGAGTGAATTTGAGCTGCAACATCTAGATGAACTTGCACAACATCATCAGGTTTGAGATGAGCGGTAGCATGCAAATCAGGGACATAGGGCCAACATTATTGATTGAGTTGCATAACATGAAAGAGACATGATATGGAGTCGGCAAAAATTTCGATGATCGATGAGCTACTGGATGAGTTGTTTGAGGCTATAATATTCTCAAAGATTGACTGTAAGTCAGAATATCATCAAATTTGTATGTAGCCAAAGAAAGTGCACAAGATGACATTTCAAATTCATGAGGGTCACTATAAATTTCTACTCAAATGAAAATGATTGCTGAATGATGATACAACATAGAAGCCACATGAATTGATTCAATAACATTTTTTTCCACCTTGAACACAATGTGCCTTTTTTTGGTGAGTGGAGTAATGTTAGCATCAGCCTAGAGGGAATCTAGTCTTGTTATAGCCTATGTGCAATTTAGTCTTTTATTATTGTTTATTGTTTAGTATAAATAAGGCTAATATATGTAGATTTGAGTATGCATGAAATTGTTGTGTTTAGAATTTGGGAGATACTTCCTATCTCTCAAAATGTAAGATTAGAGAGATCGCAGACCTCTCGAATTGTATGTGCTCATTTTTTATGTATTCAAGTGAGTTGTAGTAACGTATTGCTTTGATTTGTAATTGCGGAAATAAAAAGATTTTGTTCCTTAATGCCTATGAAAAACTCTTCATAGCATCAGTAATCTTATTAAAAAAATATATAAATTATAAGGAAAATTATATATGCTCCATTCTTAATGTGAAGATTAGCTAACAAATAAATATACTCAGAGTGGTGCCATATCCTTCTAGTTGCATTATAGTAAAGCCTACACAAGTACCCTATCAGCTATGAAATAAAATAATCTTTTGTTGAACACTATTCTAAAATTACCAATAATTTCCTTTAGGGAGTATTTATGATTTTGAAAAGGTTACAATTAGGTGAAATATTCAAATACTTTTTTAGGCTATTGAAGATCAAGCTAAATTCTCAAGTCTACCAACAAATGCTTAAATAATTATAAATCAGAGGATAAAAATGAGATAAATAATCATTAATTAAAAACGTATAAATAAATCAATTTCGTACCTCAAAAAAATCATTTGAGTTGTTAATTTATAAATATCAATGTTTCAGGTGATATGCATATAATTATCCCAAAATTTTTGTGGAATAGTGCTACTTTGTATGAGTTTGATTTTGTGGTATGAATGAAAGCCATAGAAGAATCAAAAGAACCATGCTACAAGAGCTATAGCATTAAGGTGTTTGGGGGTGATACTCAGGATATTGGTACTAATATTGATGATGATGATGATATCAATAATATATATTTTTTTAACTTATCTCTCTCATTTTAGAGGATTCATGTCATGAGACCCGCAATGTTATATGGCGCAGAATGCTAGCCTTTAAAAGAGAATCATAAAATAAAATTAAGTGTTGCTGAGATGAGAATACGTAAGTGGATGAGTGGCTTGATACTAGAGACAAAATGTGAAACGAATCTATCCGTGAAAAAGTTGGTGCAGCACCATTTATAGGTAAGATTAGAGAGAGTCGTCTTAAATTGTTTGGTCACACTAAACATTGACCATCTGATGTTCGGTTAGGAGATTAAATGTTTTTAGATCAAACATATGTTAAGAAAGATAGATGTTGACCTAAAAAGATTTGAGCATAGTGTACAAAAAAAATGATCTTAATCTATTAGAATTAAATGAAAATATGACACTCAATAGGACACAATGGAGAAATAAGATTCATGTAGCCAACTCCACTTAGTGGGATAAAGGCTTGTTGTTGTAGTTGTTATAGTTATTTTTGTTGTATATCCTTATTTATTGATCTTGATGATAAAAATATTACACTAACTATTGCATGATAATCTCATGTATTAAGAATAAACTAAATAAAAACTATTTATATATATAATTGTGGGTTAATTTGCTTTAAAATTGTATGGCCATAAGCTAAAGTTTCAATTTTGCATCCTAACAATCAATAAATAGTGCACCTTTTTATCCATTCACCTCATCAAACTTCAGATTACAAGAATATATAGCAGTCTCAACTAGTTTCTAACATAAAATTCCCATCTGTAAAACATAAACAGTTGTTTTAATGACAATTAAATACTCATCATTAATTAGAAAAGGCACAGCAGTGCAAACAAGTAAATGACTACAAAACATTCCACAAGTAATATTATTCATGGCAAATTTACTACAGAAGTCGCAGACTACAATCCAATATAGAAACCTGTAAAAAAACAGTACCTTGGTTTTAAAAAAACAGCCAGAAGAAGGCTGTCAAAGCAAGCTATATAAAGATTAGCTGCAACAACCAAGATCTTGTAGAAATCAGGCGTTCAAATGAAACTGCAGGCATGCGACCAAAGCATAACAACACCATATGACAAGACAGAACCAGCAATGGAGAAATATGAGACATGGCTGAAACAACAGAGCAGAAAGCAGCCTTATGACGCTGCAGGCTCCAACAATATGCATAACCACAACCCTAATAAAAACTCCAAATTGAAGAATATATCACAAACCACTGTAAGCAGGGAAGGCACTGATCTCAGGAACTGAAAGCCGAAAGCCAGAGCGAGGTAAAAACACCGAACCAGTTGTTGGATGAAGGTAAGAACCCCAAAACAGAACTCCATCACAGGAGTCTGAAAAAAACTGGATAATGGCCTACAGTTCCTTTAAAAACTGGCCTCACCTGAGTAGAGAGGTGCCTGCTCTTAATGATGATGGCAAAAAGCCAAAAACTATTTGAAGAACCAGCTATCACTAGTGAACATGACTTCTCCTTTATTTCTTATTCTTTTAGTAATCTATAGTATTTATTGCTCTTCATCGACCTTTGCTTAGGTAAGTATGTCACACCCCCAAAGCTTCTCCTCAAGCAAGCCAATCCCATGGGCATTGGTGAGCTTACACTGCTGAAGATTTAGCCCTTCCAATGATTCCTTCATTTTTCCCAGGAATTGAAGGCTCTTCTTAGTCACACCATAGCAGCCCGCGAGAGAGAGGACACGCAGGTTTAGCTGATCGGCAGAGGACAGCGCGGCAACCCCAATGTCACTGACGTTGCACCTTGAGATGTCGAGATCATGAAGAACAAAGCAGTTTGCTGCAATGGCGAAGAGGCTTTTGTCACTGATCTTCTTACATCCACTAAGGTTAAGCAGCTTTAATGAACTTCCATGTGTCTTCACCAAAGCAGAAATGCTTGCATCAGAAATATTAGTGCATCCTTCAAGGTTCACTTTAACCAGCCGAGATTCAAAGCTCTTTACCAGCAGAAGAAACCCAACATCTGTGACACCGACAAGGCCGATCAAGTCAATTTGTTGTAAGTTGGGGCACAGTTTGCCAACCACAGCCAAACTACTGCTGGTGAAACCCGGGCAATCTCGTATTGTAAGGAATCGCAATGAAGTGCATGTCGGAAGCTTATTCGGGTGATAACTAATGTCCCTGATCCCCATGCACTTTACCAAGGCTAGACTACGGAACCTTGCATTGCAGTTAAGAAGGCCGTCGAGAACACCATGAAGGGTGATCATACCGCACTCCTCTAGTTTTAGACTTTCAAGTATGTTTGTCGAACTGGTGAAACTTTTAAGCCCAGCATCTGTAACGTTGCAGGCTCTTCGGAGGTACAGATGTCTAAGATGTTGGCAACACTTGGCAATAGTTTCCAAGCCCAAATCTGTAATGCCAGGACAGCAGGAGATTGTGAGGGATGTCAAGTTTACCATGTTAAGAGCATTCCCCATTACCCAGAAACCCCTTTCGGTAATGTTCTCAAGTGCTACAAGAGATATGTCAGTTAAAGCCTTCCCATAAAGCCCAATGACAGCAAGGGAGACATCATTGATATTTAAATTATGAAGTTTTATCCTCATCAGCGAAGAAGATGCAGAAGACACCAAGCCAGAGATTCCTTTATCGCTCACAAGAGGACAGTCTTTAATTGAAGCAGAAACCAGCTTCCGGCAGTGGCGACCAACAGCTTGAAGACCATCATTACTGATGCCAGAGCAAGAATCCAATATCAAAGTCCTCAAATTCGGGCACTTATGTGCAATTGCTATCAAACCAGAGTCTGAGAGCGAGGGACAATGGCTAAGGTCAAGATTCTCTAGCATGGGGCATCCATCCGCTATAGCTGCAAGCCCTGCATCAGTAACCAAAGGAACCTTCCACATTGACAGTGTATGAAGTGAAGGGCAAAGCTGACCAATGGCAGAAAGGCCAACATCAGTAGCCATGCAGTTTGAATTGCCTCCTCTAATCTTCAGCTTGCCAAGTCCCCCGTGACCAGCAGTGCTAATGGCAATGGCAGCTAGTCTGATATCTGTTGCTTCATCTACATCCAAGGACCTGGTGAGATATCCATCAGTCTCAACATCAGAATCCGACTCTGATTCAAAAGAAACAGCTTGGTTGAGATCTGGAAGAGGTATCCTTGTGGATCTCAATAATTCACTCCAGTGTTGCACCCCAACAACTTCTGAGGTTCGAATAGTGCTCAGAAGCATTAGCCACCGCTTGGATACACATGAAGCAATGCTCCTGTCCCGGCATCCAGGAAGCCTTCTAAGGATCTCGAAAAGACATTCGTCAGGGAGAGCATCAATGGAGCTCTGACACTGCTGCTTTCTAAAGACGGAATCAACCTTCTTCTGTTCCCTGGTGACGACAAAAGGTGCAGTGACGCGCAGCCTCTTGTACGGAGGATAATAAACATCTCTGTCAGCTGCAAAAGGTAGAACACAGCTTGAATCCATGTAATTAGCGTAACCCGACCCCCTAAGTCGGATTTTATCATCCCCTGATGCTGCAGAAGAACAAGATAAAGATCTAATCAGCGTAAAAACACGGGAATATCGCTTAATTCAGATAATTTAACGCGAGACAGAATAAAGTTGAAGAGCAGAAAACAAAACCAAATAAAAGGCATAGAGACATACAAATCTAAACACAACAACAGACAAGCAGTTCAATGAAACTATAAGACTCTACCCCCCAAGCCAAACTACTAAACAGAACAGCAAAATACCACAATAATTTACCCGCCAACGCAAGAATTTTACATAAAAGAACAAGTAAGAACCAAAATAACTGACTGCGATGCCATCCATGTTCGTCTTTCTTTTGTCTACCATACGTGTACGGCTAAAATCAGCAGTCATCAATGCAAACTTTCCAAAAATTTTCAACTTCTATCCCCAAAATCCAATCAAAGAAACCCAGCCTCAAATCACCGGAAGAATCACAGAAAACCCGCCCAAAAACACAGATCAACAACTAAATCATAATCCACAAAACAGAAGCAAAACAAATAATAAAAAGATTAAGAACTAGAAGAAGAAATAACAGATCGGATCCGATCGCATGCCTATTTTCTATTTCTTAAAAAAAAAAAAAAAATTAGCAGATCCTAACAAAACACACAATCACAAACAAAAACTACAAAGATAAAACCATCAAACAATCATTACCAGACAAATCCAGCATCGCCGGCATGGCTGCAGAACAAGCAAGATCAATCTCTCAAACGCAGAGCCACACAACCAATCAACTCCAACAATCACACAAACAACAAAACCAACCTCTCACTCATCCGATTCTACAAACCCCAAAACAGGGCAAAAAATGGAGACCAGGGAAAGACAAAGTGGGGGGCGATATAGAGAGAGAAACCGGAGGTCCATCAGCAGCGACTGGATTAGGGTTTTTATTCACAGCAAACGACAGCTAAGAAAGAGGAGGAAGGTTAGGGAAGATGGGGACACGGGGGGGGATGAATGTAAATTCTATATTTGCAGAAAGTAAATTGAAAATTGCAAATTGCGGTGGGTGAGGGGTACAGATGCAAGGCATCTTTGCCAGACCTTTCCCATTACAGCTGCTGCGGTTCGCCAGATGCAATGTATCCATGCGCTCTATTTTTCCCTCCCGACCCCCAAAATTCCTTATTTTACATTATTTTATTTTTTTTTTTCTTCTGTCAGATTCATTGAATTGTAATTTTCCGGTTCTGTCCCGTCAAAGCAAGTTGGGGAGTGGGGGTGATTTTTGCTGAATAATTGAGGGTAAAAATAATAATAATAAAATAAAATATATATGTATCATGTAAAAAATATTTATATGTTAAATATTTTAAATTTCACATTTGAATTTGAATTTTGTATTCATTCACAGCGTAATTTGAGCGACAATTCAATGTCAAGTATGAGAATTTGCGTCTCTAAATTTGGAATATGTTTAAAAGTTCTGGAGATGGTCGTCTGTTGGGTAGCAATAAGATCTGCTAAGAGTAAGGTGCAAACTGTACTGGAGGCTAGTTTTGTCGGACACTCAGCACAGACAGTGAATATATATGCTCAAGAGCTTGCGAGAAGAGAGATCGGGCCGAGGAAGCAGACCGACCAGATAGAAGAGATACATGTCATGTAAGAGAGCACGGCTTGCCCAACGAAACGAATTAACCCATCAGTCGTCCACCTGAAAAGGGTCTTGTAGAACCAACTGACCAGACTACTTGTCAAGACGCCGACCTTTTTTACATCGACCGATTACTCACTCTTGGCAAAGGCAGGTACGGTCGACCAACTTACAGAATCGGTCGTTGCCGACATTCAAATAAGTCATTGTAAATCGTTATTTTTGTCAACGTTATGATGGTTATTAATTCAAACTATATGCATTGATTCTATTTAGGGGTGGTCGTCATAGCAGTTCTCACCTCCCTTAATTGTAGTAATTTGATCCATTTAAATAAGTGATCCTAGTAGGAATAAAGACATGCTCTCTCTTCTCTTTCCGAGGGGGTTTAATTTTCATGCATTCTCTCTCTCTCTCTCTCTCTCTCTCTCTCCCTCTCTCTCTCTCTCTCTCTCTCTCACCTCTTTCAATTCTGACTCTTGGATATGCTCGCAAAAGGACATGTTACGATTCAACATCCTGAAAAATAGTGAAGTGTGGAGTATGCCACAGACAAGAAGCATAAATAATTACAAGGGAGACAATTTCCAAAAAGAAATAGCATGCATGGAGTCCAATAGAGACGCTACGCAATTGGACATCCACACATAGGTCTAAAGCCTACAAACCCAAATGACCCTCATGATGGAGCAATTCAAGGTCCTCCAGACAGCAATCACCCAGAGGAATGACTAGACGGGGATGTGATCAGCACCGATTCTGGCGTACTAAGGCATCCCATCAAACTGAAATTTCATTTTCTCGGTAAACCTTTAAGGACAAGCACCTTGAACAATTCAAGTCCCCAGTATTGGATTCCTACAATTGGAAAACCAATTTGACCGACCACATAGCCTCGTTTGAGTCAAGAGTTTTTTGTTTTGAACAATGGTACTCTAAAATGTCGTCTTTTTTATCATGTAGAGGCGGTCGGCCCATAAGTGGTTCAATGGATTACCTATAGGATATATCACATCATTCACTGATCTCGAACGGATGTTTGTGGCATAATTTAGCAGTGCCCAGATGCCTCACAAAATCTTGTTAGCTCTTCTACAGCTCTAACAGAGACAAAGCGAGAGTATGATCTCGTTCATCACCAGCTCCCTGAAGAAGAGGTTAGAATTACAAGGCCCAGAACTTGTGGTCTTCCATGTCGCCCTTGTTCGAGGGTTGAGGGAAAGACTCCTTCGATACACGTTTGGCCTACAACGACCAAAGACACTAGTTGAATTGTTGGATCTAGCCAACAACCACACATCGGTCGAGGAGTATAACTCCAACTACATCTCTTCCAAAGTAGAATCCTTCACCCGTCACCCGTAGAAAAAACCACCCAAGGCGAAAGGTGGAAATCGAGACAATTCACGTCTTTTCGCCGGTCCTTGCTATGAAAATGCTCAGCCGCTCCAAGATCATAGGGCGTCCGACAAAACACAACATTAAGGGAGTCAAGCCCAACATCCTGACCAACACCCAATTCGATGTGCTAAGCTCCTGCCACCCAACAACAAAATGCCTCACCCATCTCAACAAAAAGTTTCAATAGCCGAGATAGTAAATTTCATGTGAAATAAAAGACTATTTCATCAATGTTAACATAAGAGAAGTTGAAGTTAGCTATTCAAAAATCAAAATTAAAGAAGCCAAAATGAAAATTAATGCTATAACTTTTGTTAACATAAGACTATTTCATCAATGTTAATATGAGAGTTTTTTTCAAGAAATGAGTTGGGATTGGAGTGGTTTATAAAAAATCATAATTTTAAAGCATAAAAAAAGGTAAACCATTTTAAATGCATTCAAATATATTAAAAATAAAAAAAAAAAAATTTACATACATAGCCAAAAGCAATGATTTAATTTATAAAAAAGAAATAATTGATCTCCAATAATACTAAAGAAATATGATCCCTAGACATCCTAAGATTTGGGGTGATCACATATCACTCGAAACTTATTATTTACAAACCAATCACCCACTTTCATTCATTTTTCAAATTCTCACTCAATAGTTTGATTGTGGTATGCGTAAATGCATCAATTCGATAGTTTCAAAAGATCATCTGCCTGTTTAATATGTAAATATCAATGTTTTGGGTGATACGTACACACACGCGCGCGCACGTGCGCACACACACACACACACACAAATATATATATATAGAGAGAGAGAAAGAGACATACACAAACACACACACACCTGGCTGAGCAGGCTCAAAATTGAGACTAACTAGCTCAAATTGAGTTATTTGGATCCATACCAACTCAAAATCGGCTCGATATTAGATCATGACTCATTATATTCAATTTTACTCAACATTATATATATAGTCATTATCAATAAATAAATAAACAAAAACTACTAACCAATATCAAGTAACTTCAAGCCGATCCATGTATGACTGAAAATCTGCTCGAAAAAAATTCAATTCAAAATTTCAGCTCATTCATTTCAATCCGATCTCAATCCGAGCCAAAATTCAAACTGATATTTGAGGCATTGACGATGTTCGAGCTAAATTCACAGCCCTATTTGCATACACTCACCTCCTTCAGGTGGAAGTAATCACAGTTCTCAAGCTAATTCATGCTACAGTTACAATTCGTTAGTTCATCTTCATGCTGAGCATTAACAGACAAACCCAACTAGCTTAAACATGAACTAAGAATAGATGACAACAAACCAAACAAAAAAATGATATTATATATATATATATATATATATATATATATATATATATATATATATATATATATATATATATATATATATATATATGCGTAAGTTATATTAAGGTGCTTTGGTGGGCTCATCAGCAGGTAAATCGTCTTCATCATGGTAGATATTCTCAGCCATCTGCCATATCTGAAGGATGTTATCTTCTGCAACACTGGCAATAACCCAATCCTCACAAGGGTTCCAGGAAAAATCAGAGATCTTGCTGGTGTGGCCGCCATGGATGAAGAGCAGCTCAGGTGGACCATCTTCTGCATCCTCTGGTGTTTGTTCTTCGTCAATTCTATGGAGAAGAGAAATTCAGATGCAATTATCAGAATATTAGTATAGGCTATAAGTCTTAAAGAAATTTAAAAGATATACCCAGATCATATAGTAGAAGAAACTTACAAAAGGATGTATATTTCAAACTTCAGTAGTATAATTTATGTTTTATGTATTATACTCACATATATGTATATGAGAAATACTTCTTTTTAACATGTGAAGAATAAATTTTGGCAAAAAAATAAGCTCTATATTCTAAATCTTAATTAGAGAATGAGTGCGGAACTACGATCAATGATGCAAATGCACACGACCGTTAGCCCACTCTTGCTCATCACTTGCATCGCTCTCTTCATTTTCCTGCTTTCTTCACTTTAGAATATACAGTTCAACATGTGTCATCGTTTGAGATTGAGCTATAGGTTCTCTGAACATGTCTAGCTGAACTGATATGTATTACATTTCATAACTACATTTATCACAGATTTTCCATTTCCTTTGATAAACGACAATGCTCAACTTTCAGATGACTTTTATGCACCTTTTTATTTCCAACAGAAATTGAGAAAGCCATTGCTTGAGAATTTGATGTAATTCAATCATAGATGCATTTGACATGCTAAAACTTGTGAAGTACAAGTTCAATTGTGTTGCACCCAGATTTGTCATTGAATTACATTCAGGAAATAGAATGTCAAGAAAGGAGAGAGAATGAGGGGTAGAGAGAGAGAGAAAAGGAGAGGTGAGCAGCTGAGCAACTGAGTTAAGACAAGACAAATGTAATGATTAGACAAAGCAAAATAGTTTTTTCCTTGGTTCTTACAAATGGAAAACTGCAGAAATCAGAGTCTGCATTTCAGGGTTCGAACCGAGCAACTGAGATCCCTGTTTACATTTAATACTCCCTATTTATAAGGGGACCTTCATAAAATGAAATTTAGGTCTAATCATCCCTAGACACCTCTCCACATATAGCAGCCTTTATCGGTTATAACCCCACTAAGGTGGGGATCTTGGAGAATTCCTCTTCTAGAGAACTTCATTGCTAAGTGTGGAAGTTCTTCGTCTCCGGTGATTCTCATACTCAGTCCTTCATACTCGGCCTATCATACTTGATCTGTCAAACTCGGTCTAACAATGTTTTATTGACTTCCATACAATCTCTTGACATTCTGAATTGATTTTTTTGTAGTCGACTTCTAGATTTGTCCTCCTATTTAGCTTTTGTTCATGGATAGGCCGATAGCTATTTGGTCCTTGCTAGTTCAAGTAATTGTTTGGTCAAATACATATTTAGCTTCCAGATTCTCATATCTTAGGTATTAGGAGGTTGTATTGAAATTAGAACATGGAAATTAAATGCAAGCTCATAATGTGAATACTCAATTAGCTAATAGAACAATGAGACGCTACTTGAACATATTAGTTTCAGCATTCTCCTTTTACTTCTCAGGTTTAATCATTTCTCTGAGATGAGTTGGCGAGTATCTTCTAAATTTACGTTGTTAACCCCCCCACCCTCTGCGCAAGTGATGTCGAATTCCATTGTTGTTATTATGACCTTGATGATGTTCATGCGGGCGGATAAAGATCCCATGATCAATTGAGCGTTTTAGTTATCTTTCAACATGCACTCCTATTAGAAGGGGTTCATACAGTTCCTTTAGAACAAGGTCCACTTCCGGGAGCTAGAAATTAAGGTCAATGACTAGAAACAAGAGTTCTGCTTCATTTCTATCGAGGCCGGCTCATGTCCCCACTGTGAAGGTCAAATTGCAACCATTGTAAGAGCTCCTCCAACGCACCTACAAGGTGATGGGCATGGAGCTCAATGTACTCAAGTACCTCCGAATTTTGCTAATCGACAAGATATTGGCCCCACCCTTTAAGAGGTCATGACTAAGGAGAACTTGAAATTTAAGGATGTCACCCAAAACGAGGAAGAGGTGGCCTTGGGCAAGGAACATCGAGAGATGAGACAAGGTATGATATCAATATGTATGGGCTACTATATTTGCTCATTCTCTCCTACTGTATTCTTTCAGAAAAAAAGGACTGACGAGTTAATCATTATAGAAAAAAGATGCCAAGAGGGTCAAAGACCAAAAGAATCTCTTTATTCTACAAAGACTCCTTGAACAATGGAGAGGAGGAAGAAGTCATTGGTGACGATGTGACTAAATAGGGGGAGACGGGCAAACAAGAGGGAGAGGTTGGAGGTGCCTCGACCGGCTCTCTGGTAGTTCTGTCAATGAGTTCTCGGCCTCCAGCCTCGAACCAAGCTACCACCATCCACGAGGAGGGAGAAATTCCTACTGCTGGATGGATGGTTACTGAAGGCAGAGAAGAGGAGCCTTCAACGAAGAGGCTACTGGTGAAGACAAGACTCTTTGGAGCGTGTCTATCAAGAGGAGGAACATGAGAAATATTTTAGGGAGTTAGTCCAGTGAGTCCATTTTTCCTCTTATGTTGGCTTCTCCTCATGAGCAATAGGTCTTGGACCTCTAGACAGTGTGTTTTTGTTGCTTGTTTTGATATTTGATCTCTATCTGAAAAATGGTGCAGACTTAATACTACTGTGATACCTCTCCATCTTCATGGCTAAATTCGGGACATCTTGTAATATCCAGTATGACTGTAACTGTACCTTACAATCAATAAAATGTCACACCCCTACAAGATACTTGACTATAATGTTCTTAGGCTCTACTTGTTCACATGTTAATATAAATTGCTCAAACTCAACATTATACTTCTCTATTGAGAAGTCTTTTTATTGTAAAAGATGTAATCTCAATAACATATCATGTTTGTATTACGTTGGCAAGTACTTGCGCTACACCCCCTTCATCTTGAAGAAGTTTGTGAATTTACTTTTTTCCTCACATTAACGCAAGTGCTTCGACTTCTCTCATAACAAGGAAACACACTTCATTAATATGATGGTGCCTAATTTCATTGTTCTATCATACGAAATGTACTCGTACTCAAATTTGATCTAGAGCTAATCAATAAAATCATCTGAATTCATATAATCATTAAATCCAAAAAATCAATCTTCACTCCAAAGTCACTATTTCTCCTCCTATACTCAATGCCAAACTGATCAGCTCTTCATGCTTGAAGATTATTGGTGAAAAGAGTTTTCATTATCTTCTCCTCCAAGATAGTCACTGTTGTTGCTATGGGTAACTTTCCAATTTTGCCTCATTTTAAAATCTGCGAGCCTCCGTCAAACTCGAAGGATTTTCCAATGCATATCCTCCATGGTAAGCTCTTGAATACCTCTGAGGGTTTCCCCTTAGCGGCAAAGTATTTGCTCCTCAAGATTAGGTTTTGGCTGATGTAAGAATATGGATCAAAGGTTGGCCAAGGGTTTAGCATAGGTGGCAGATTTCGGGATAAATTTTCAGAGGCAAAATGCTTAGGTTTTGAAATTTTAGGTCTAAACATAGGGAAGGCAAACCCCTTAAATTTAAGGTTTATCGAGCTCTAATACTAAATGTCACTAATCAAGAGATGGGTTAGGATAATAATGGGAAAGGTAACGGAGGAGGGAGGCATGTTGGTGGCTGAAATACAGCACAGCCATTGGCTTGATAGTGGTTCGGTTGCAAGAAAACAATAGGACATAGTGGTCCGGTTGCAAAAAATAATAGGATTTTACTTTCAAACAACAAAAGGCAGTAGGTTCGAAGAAGAAGAAATGTCTTCAAACATCTGGGAGAACACCAGCTTGATCCAGTAAGATTAGAAGCACCAGCAGAGAGAAATCAAAAGATACAGCACTCCAATATAGACAGAAAAATAGTCTCTAATGCATAAAAACCAAACCAAACGTTCCAAAATCAGGTTCTTACAACATATTACTTTTAGCAGTTAATAAAACCCAAATTCTTAATTCAAATTATAAAAAATAGGGCCAAATGAGCTACAACCAAAAGATGGAAAAATCCCATCTAGATGTCGTGGGACAAGTTCCAGTCCCAATCCCCCTATCCCACACAACACACAGAATCATGCTCCGGGTCAAGAGTCAGAGAGAGAGAGAGAGAGAGAGAGATCACAGACCAATTCAGAATAATCATTTGATAATCATTCCAAAATTCTCAATAAGTACCCAAAATATAGACTAAAGACCCTCGTGTAGACTAGGCTACTAGTACATTCCTAAAATGTATTAAAATTTTTAATAACATAAAAACATTAATGTGTCAATATAGCATATAACAACAAAAGTAATGTCATTCTGAAATACTTAAAGAATGTTACAATTAATGGGACACTAGCACAAAACTTAATATAGAAAATAATGTAACAAAGTCACTCGTCTTACATGACAAAAATACCAAACTTTTATGCAATTTATGTTAAATGAAAAGTTAAAACACATGTAAAGGAAGAAATGCATTGATGTACTACAAAAGTCAACCGCCTCTTATTTGCATCCATGAACAACACACCAGTATAATTATTTGCAAGTGCAAACCATTAAAAAACAATAAAATAAAACCATCCACATTAAAAAATAATAATAATAATAATAATAATAATCTAGAATGATCACAATCATTTTGAAATAACTTTGAAAAAATGTACTAAGAAAAGTCCTGGAATAAATAATTGACTCACAAAAATGTCACAAAATAAAGAAGCTTAAGCTATTTACCTGCTTAGATCCCACACCATGAGCCTCCTACCCAGGCAACAAGATGCAAGTATCGTCTCATTCTTGGGACTCCAGCCAACTTGGAAAACCTCCTCTCTATCAGGCAAAAATGGTTGGGAATGTTTAATCACATGCTTGGTAACCCTTTGATAAGGAGGGATAATGATACGTACTTGTGACAGTCAAAAGTATGTAGTGCAACGCTGATCTTGCGAAGGTCAAAAAGCTTAACAGTTTTATCAGTTGAACCTGTCGCTACAACCCACTCATTAAACGGATTGAATGCCAGGCAGTTAACCTGAACAAAAAAGGATCACACTTAGTCATGAGCAGGCATCTTCATTCGGCAACATAGCAGACATATAGTGCTGCAAAAGAAACAAAAAATTGCAACTATATATGATATTCTTATAGTGTCGCAAAAGAAATGTTAAGCAAAATCAGTTTGATATCAATAGAGATGAACAAGAAAATGCAAAAGAAATGCTAAGCAAAATCATTTTGATATCAATAGAAATGAACAAGATAAACACAAAATACAAGGCTGATGTCTCACAAAAAGTAATCACTATTAATAAAAAACAAAAAAATTAGATATTTAAAAACATTCACAAAAGGGATATATATATATATATATACATGGTTCAATCCCGCCTATGTGCAAAATTGAATTCTTAGGCACATGAAGTTGGTCGAGAGGCTCGTCTAATACCCTCTGGCCAATCTTTTAATAATATGAAAGATTTCGGAGTAAGAAAATGAATAATTCAACGTTGAAAGAAAGAAAAGCTAATCCCTGCAATGATCCATTTTTCTCAAAATGGTATTAAAAAATTGAAATCATTATAAAAGTCCACATTCTTTTCAAAGTCTGAACAAAATCTAACAGCAGAACTTCCCCACATTCCAATGCATGGCAGCATCCGGCAGCAATACTAGAATATTTCTCAATAACTGCAGTGCTCGCTTAGCTTAATCAAACTTCACTTGGAGCTTTCTTTGATGAGCTCATAAAGAATGGAGCGTGAAAAAATAATCTGTATAAAAATGCGAGGACGAAGCATATTATCTACTTATAGCAAACAATTGGTGGATGTATGAAACTAATATTGAGGAACAGAACGTCTCTTTTGAGTTAACATCAGCGTAACTGAGGAGGGTTTAATTATGGAACAAATTGAAAGTGTTTAAAAAAAAAGAGAGAGAGAGATGTTAGATAGATGTTATCAATTAGATTTAGGCCAAAGTTCCTATATTATTTTATTTAATTAAGGCTAGAAAATCTGCATTATTTAGTATAGTTGTAAATATTTGTATTTAAGAATAAAACTGCATATTCCTTGGTTAAGACAAATCTCATGTGTAATCACTGGAACTTAGTCTTATATCATGCCAATTTTTTTCGATATATTGATAATCACTATTTGTATTAAAGTTAACACATTTATGGTAGCGCTATTACACCTGCAATGTGACCTCATTACCTCCTCAATCTATATCATATACCTCATCTCCCTCAAGTAACTCTAGTATTCGACCACATTAAAGCCTCATCTATATAGTTAACCACACGTTGCACAACAATGCAATCTCATCACTTACAGCAATCGATCTGAATGCACTCCTGTCCGCCTCCAAGGACAGATGTCTTCTCCGCCTCTATTGTTTATCATCAAAAGCATAGCCCTACCTCCAACAACTAGCGCCTGATGTCTTCAATGATCCCACCACATAAACCTTAGTCCCTTTGTCACCTCTAGCCTTAGTCCCTTGTTACATCTAGCATGCACTATACAGTTGATGTCTTGGAACCAACCGCTTGTCTTACAAGGCCAATCACATTATAGAAAATGTAGCCTAATTTAGGTATTCATTCTCTAGCACCATTTTTTTTTAAGATTTCTACTCAGAAATCTCTCTCATAACTCCTCAAAAAAATAATAAACAACTTGAATATTGTTGGTGTATGCTTCACAAGTAAAAATTTCCCTACTTAGGAATTTCAGCTTAAACAATTTATTACAGCAAGCTTTTATCCCACTAAGTGGGGTTGGCTACATGAATCCTTTTTCTCCATTGCACCTATTGAGTGTCGTACTTTCATTTAATTCTAAAAGATTAAGATCATTTTTTATACAATTTGCCCAAGTCTTTTAGGTCTACCTCTACCTTTCTTAACATAAGTTGAATCTAAAACATCTACTCTCCTAACAGGATCATCTGATGGTTGACATTTAATGTGAAAATACGACACTCAATAAGACACTCAATAGGCGCAATGGAGAAAATGATCTTAATGTGAAAAAATGCATATATCCATGATAGGGTTGGTATAGCTCTAGTGGCGGACAAGATTAGAGAGAGAGTTGTCTTAGATGGTTTGGTCACATTAAAAGATTCAGATCATTCTCGATAGGCGCAATGGTCACATCAAATACCAACCCTATCACGAATATATTCATTTTGCATTTTGTCTCTATGTGTCAAGCCACTCATCCACCTAAGCATTCTCATCTCAGCCACACTTAGGCTCTGTTTGATGCAGCTGCAGTTGCTGCGTCTGCGAAAGCTGTCATGGGGAAATGCATTGTCATGTTGACAGTAATGTAAAACGATTGTTTACGGAAAATTGACCATTCTGCCCCAATTTCGTAAATTTGATTGTAACAGAATTGTGACACAATTTTTTTTAATAATTCTGAAAAAAAAATTCAAATTAATGATGAATTTATTTTGAAGTTTAAAAATATGTTCTAAATAATGACGAATATACATACATAACACTAAATTTTTTCTCGAAATGCTTAGGATTTTGTAAATACAAAAAAAAAAAAAATCGTATGTTATGCATATAAATTTCCCAAATACTGAAGTGACAATATAATAATGATTTACACAAGTTTATGTCGAAAGATAGTTCATTGCAACGCAAAATCAATTCGAACAAAATCAATACAATGGACAGGGGAAGAACAAGAAGCATGAGATAAAAACCTGGGCGATGGTTTGTTCATCCTCCTTGCAGGAGGCAACGATGGCACTCTTAGCGCGAAAGATTTCATCAAAAGAGGCTCCATCCCGCACACCGAGAACCTTGAGTGCGTTCTCTACTGACATCTCCGAAGGTGTCGATGAATAGTCCTCCCTCGCTGCCATTGGAGCTGGACGACGAGACCTACTTCGCAACACCTTCGCATGAGTAGAAGCACGAAAGGTAAAAGGCTTGCAGATCGTTGGATCTTCGATGTCGTTCGCCTGCTCGATGGAGATGAGGAAGAAGTCGACTCAACAATTTCGAAGAGGAAGGCGCCATATCGCTAGGGCTGCGGGCTCGAAACCTGGACGACGAGGAAGAAGCATAGGGAAGGAAATCTTGGTCTTCTGCGCGAGCGAGGGGCTATTTGGAATATTAGGAGGAAAAAGCTGGGGCCGCGGGGTCGGTCCCGCGGCCCGCTTTTCCTCCGCTTTAGCAGCGATCGGCCGCGAAGCTGCGCTCCAAACAGGTATTTTACGTGGCTTGGGGCTGCGCAGCGTGAAAAAAGCGGCCCCAAACGGAGCCTTAACTTTGTTTTATGCTTCTCTTTCAAAGGATAACATTTTGTGCCAAAGATCACCGCACGTCTTACCACCATATTATAAAATTTTCCTCAAGTCTGAGCAGTACTTTTCTATCACACAATAGGCATGATGCATTCTTCCACTTCAACAAATCAACTCGAATTCTACTACTAACATCCCTATTTATATCGTCGTCACTTTGAACCGTAGACCCGAGATATCTAACATAATCACACCTTTCAATGATTTGATCATCCATAATTACAACTCTGTCACTAGTGCTACTAATGCTAAAATTACATTACATGTATTCAGTTTTAGACTACTCAAATGAAGGCTTTTAGACTCCAATGTTGACCTACATAATTCAAGTTTTTCCTAAACTCTTTCTCTAGCCTTGTCCACAAGAAGGATATCATCACCGAAGAACATACACTAAGGTAGATCCTCCTGTAAATGTCTAGTAAAAGCATCCATAACTGAAACAAAAGGATATGGGCTTATAGCAAATCCCTGATGTAATCCAACAAAAATAAGAAAATACTTGGTGAATCCTCTTTCTGTTCAAACATAGGTAATAGCTCTAGTATACATATCTTTAATGACTTGAATATAAGTCAAATCAGCGCATTTTCTTCTCTAAAACTCTCCAAAGGACTTCTCTTGGAATCTTATCATAAGTTGTCTAAATCAATAAAAATCATATGTTGATCATCCTTATTCTCTCAGTACTTCTCCATCAAACCTCTCAATAAATGTATAACATCCAAAGTAGACCTGTTCAGAATAATCTAAACTGATTATATAAAATTTGTATCACGTCTTAACCTATGTTCAATTACCCTCTCCATAATTTTGAAGTATGACACATCCAACTTAATTGCTTTATAATTTCTCTATAATAGCATCCTTAACCTGCCCGGCATAATCCCCTTCCAAGATACTCTTCCTCCACTCTTCAGACATCCTTTTAGTTTTTAAATATGTTGAAGAGTTTAGTATGCTAAGAAACTCCCAAATCTCCTAAATATTTGCACACTTCAATTGAGATATCTTTAGGTCATGCTACTTTTCCACCCTTAGTTTTCTTTAAAGCATCCTCAATTTCTTTTTTACTAGTGCGAAGAAAAAAATAGAAGGTTTTATTATCATTTGTGTTATTAAGATTACTAAGGTCGATCATATTTACAGAAAATTCATTGAAAATTTTATCAAAATAGCTCACCCACCTATGTTGAATATCTTTCGAGTACTTTTTTATTTTAATCTTTAATACACTTTAATTGAATTGAATCTTTACTTTTTTCTCTTTGTTTGGCTAGTTTATATATATTTTTTCATCCTCTTTAGTATTTAATTTACTATAAAAATCATTAAAAATAGAATTTTTAACGTCACAAATTGTTCTCTTAGACTCACTACGGGCCACCTCATATTTTTTCTCAGTTTTATAAGCTTTTACATTTAAACAAATTTTTATAAAACAACTTATTATATTTTATCTTCTCTTGTACATTATTTTACACCACCAACTATTTTTTTTATTCTCCAAATACATATTTGTCATTTATTTAATAGTGTTTGTTACTTAAACCAACATAGAATTTGTTTCTTCATGAACATCTCAAATCTTGAAATCTTGAAATTTACTCAAAAATAATTTATGTGACTTTTATGTGCCCCCATCTAATTCTAAGTCAATGTTTTCTAGTATTTTTTATCTTACAACTCTTCATCTTAATATTCATAATTAATAATTCATGTTGAGTATTTACATTTTTACTTAGAATGAACTTACAATCTTTACAATCTCGATGATCTCTTTTTCTCATAAAAAATAATCAATTTATGTTTTATTAGATCCATTGTTATAATTAATAATATGCTCATCTATTTTCTCAAATAAAATATTAGCAATCACAAAATCATACGCAAAAGTAAAATCTAAAATGATTCTACCTTCTTTATTAATAACTCAAAAACCATAGCCATAGTGAATATTTCTAAAATCTTCCACTCATCTCTTTCTTAAATAAAGTACTACCAATCACAAAATCATATGCTAAAGCAAAATCTAAAATGATTTTACCTTCTACATAGATCATCCAAAACCATAGCCACCATGAATATTTATAAAATCTCGCACCACTCTACCAACATGTTCATTTAAAACCCCTTCAATAATTTTTTTTCTTCAAAAGGTGTCATTTTGTATTAATTCTTCTAGGTCATTCCAAATTTTTCTTTTGAACCTATATCCAAACCTACTTGTAAGCACTTATTAACATTAAAAATCTTAGTATCAACAATAATTCTTAGGGCTACAATTCAATCTCCAATCCTATTAATTTGTATAACACTGTCTTTCAAGCTGTTATCTATAATTATAGTTGCATCAATTCTTGTGTGACTGCTACCTGAATACCAATAGAGAGAGTCAAAAGCATAAGTGGCTTGCAAAATTAATATTGTTGAAGTGGCATAGGCGGTGCCCATAATTGGATGACTTGTTCGAGGATTGTCAAAGAAGTGAGTACCTATAAAATGAACTAAAAGTTTAGATGTCATTTAGTGTATCCTGTGTATGTTGTCTAACAAAGACCCCCAACCCTCTAAGCATGTCAACGACTCAAACCTTCATGGAAAAGAAAGTACAAAACTTCAAGACTACACAATTTCCAGAAGCTTGAAAATAGAAAAAGGATTAAGTTCGTAGTGTGTGTGATCAGCCAAGCTGTAATTTCACTGTCAATCTTTACATTGACGTGCAGTCATTAAAGCGCTAACAATAAGTGTCATTTAGGAACTGAAAAGATTCCACTACAAAGATCTCTAAAATAAAAGTTCATATTAATACCGATTCATTAATAGACTCACCTCTCCTTGATGAGCTATCACAGACTGAACTGGCTTATTAGCGGTTGGGGAACGCAAATCCCATATAAGCAAATGTTGATCATCCCCAACAGAGCCGAACAAGTACTCATGCCTCAAATGCCAAGCAACATCTTCCACAACACCATCATGCACCTGTATTACGAAATGTACTTTTAGCTTTACGAATAATGATATGTTGCACATTTTCATTCAGTTTGCACATAGTTTAATATGAGTTGTTAATCCTGCATAATTCTTATAGTAATCAACAAAATAACATCCATACAGCATGTTTAATTTTATTTAGTGACAATTTTCCCCATCCAAATGCTTTAGGATTCTTGGATCAGAATTGGTTGCAAAACACATTAAGCAGTTTAAATTTATGCTGAAAAGAAGGAAAGAACAGTATGGAACATACAAATCAGATCAACAAGTTCATGAATACTTCCAGCAATGAAGGAAAACATACGAACTTGAATCTAAAGACCAAGGATTATATTATTAGCTAACTAGTAAACTCTGCCCGGCTTAAAATAGATTCCAATAACATAGATACTCCAGTATTCTACACAATGGGGAGAACTTCAAAATAATTGACAAGAAAGACTTGATAGGCGGATGTAAAAGTCAGAAATGCAAACAAAAGGGATTGTTCTCTATGGAGTGCTATCTACCCTGATAATACTAAATATATTGTTTTACATCTACTATCTGCAAGCTTCTAACACTGATTCCTCTTTTGATCCTTACATTCAAGATCGTAAGCACGATAGGATTATCTCAAGGTAAGTTGATAGCAGGCCGCACTTATCACTTCAAGAAGTAAAAATCAAGGCAGTGAACTATTTATGCCTCTCGCATGACAATCACGAGCCACTAAGGTTCATTTTATCAAAGACAGATTTGAATAAATCGTTAGCAAAACTCTCCGCATCAATGAGGGTGTTGCCAATTTAATAGTTGGCAATCAATGTCGTGACCAGTATTCCATCAATTTAAGGGTTTTCTTTGATAGGAAAATCTTCCTGGTAAAATCGATGGGAGATTGGTAGGCGACTTGACACCGAGATGAAGTCGCTAGGCACATTCCTCCTAAGCAGTCTTTTAAGGCTCGCCTAGTGGGATGCCTCGACTCCATCCACGCCAAGTATAGCTAGCACTACTCCCACAAAATGAATCTCCTGAACCTGAGCTAGCTTGTTGCAGGCTTCTTCAGATTTCCCTTCTCTCTGAATCACTGTCGCCTAGTTGTACGAACCTTTTTAGCTTCCCAGCCTTGATTAATTCCTCGATCAAACCTAGGAGATCGGGACACTTCTCAGTATTCTATATCTGGTCATGATGGTAAGTGAATACCATAGTGGGTCAAATAGATATCCAACTACTTTCATAGGTATGGGCTGGCGAAATTACTCCTTGTTCTAAATGGCATCCACGATTTCGGCATGTGGTGAGTAGGCAGCCAGGACTTCTCTAGATGATATCCAATCCAGCCTTTCTGGAACTAAACTCGCCCCACCATAAGACAAACTTATCTCAACTAAACATGCATTCTTCTCTAAAGGGATGCAGTTAGCGCTCTTCAAAATTTGACCTCATGTAGGTAGCACGGGATGAATTGCTCCTCTACTAATTTGGAAGGAAGCCTCTCTTTAGCGAGCGTGCTACTGGATGCTCCAACTAGGTTGAAACAAGAAATGAGTTATATTCGTTGGCAGAAATGTGATTGTTGGCGAGTTGCAACAAAATCAGACCAATCAAATAGCGCAAGAAACCTTTTGTTGCAGCATGAGCAATTGCTGGTTCTAAATCTTGTACCTCTATCATATCACTCTGAAAATAAGTCATAAAAACTTAAGTGATTTTGTCTGTCTCTTGGAGAATTAGTAATAATGTTTTGTAAACTCTTCTAAAATTTATAGGCACTGGCGAACTACGTTATCATTATATGTTTGAAGTCAGCACACGAGGTTATCACTCACAACGACTAGGGCTGTCAAAAAAGCTCGTTGTTTGCGAACAGTTCGTGTTCGGTTCGCCAAGAAGTTCGTGTTCGATTCGTTCAATAAGCAAACGAGACGAACACGAACAATTTTTTTTCGTTTGGTTTGTTAAACGAACCAAACAGGAACAGTGATGTGTTCATTCGTGTTCGACTTCGTTATTGTTCGAAATATAAAATAATTTAAAATAATTATATATAAAAAATTTATGATATTTTAAAAATAATTATATAATATAAAAATGTATCATATTTTAAATAATTAAATTTCTATAAACTATAATATATGATAAATTATTAATAACAACAATAATATTATAGTATTAATTATATTAATATAAATATTATAATATTATAATTAATGTATTATACTATATATTAAAATAAAACCCTAAACAAAACGCTTAACGCCTTATTCGGTTTGCTTCATTTTGAGGAAGAATGGATTACCTGATGTGTACGGAATACCTGATCAATTTGCTTCATTTTGAAGAAGTATGCTATCAAAATTAGGGCTGTCAAAAAAGCTCGTTGTTCGCGAACAGTTGGTGTTTGGTTCGCCAAGAAGTTCGTGTTTGATTCGTTCGATAAGCAAACGAGACGAACACGAACAAATTTTTTTCGTTCGGTATTTTAAACAAACCAAACACGAAAAATGATGTGTTCGAATATATCGAACACGAACACTAGCTCTGTAGTTCGTGTTCGGTTCGTTTACACCCCTAACAACGACAAACTATTGAACCACCTTAATGATGACTCTTTCATAGTCATAAGAATAAGCAGCACTTCAACACGTCATTTACACTTAGCAAGCAAAGAATAAAGTCAAAAGAAGCGATATTCCAAATATTAAATCTTGAAGCATTTAGACACTTCAACTTCGACGACCTTCCTAGAGAAGGCATTCTCCAATTGATAAGGCATTCTCCAACACGTCATTTACACTTTTAATAATTGATTTGTCATGTCAATGCACACATTCATGCCAGTATAAATGTTGATCAAGTAGTATACAGATTTTAGTCAACGCATCAATCTCATGGGGAACTAGGTTACTTCTTAAATTAAACTAAATACTATCCTAAGACTCTACTAGTTTTATCCAATGCAAACAATTTTCAAATGTTAATTCTAGAAAAAAAAGACAAGTTTTTTAATTCTTTTTAACTTTGTTAATAGAAACCACCTTTAATTAGTGTTGTGTTTAGGCTTAGATCTAATTCAAGTTTTAGGTTTAGGTCGAATTCAAGTTTTTTTTATATCATTGACAATCGAGAATAGAGAAACAATTTATTTTCTACCGAGATATTAAGAAACAGTGAAAATTTGTATTACAATTTAGTGTCATAACCATACAAAATGGTCAATATCTTCATATTTCTCAATTGATTGCACTCCCCTAGTAGCAATATGACTATTTTACCAAAACTGTGTGTTAATTTAGTTGTTCTATCAATAGTCTTCTGAAATCCCAAGATCAAAATGAATATTAACATTTCAACTAGCCAAATTGAATGTATATTAAGCCCACAAATTTAACACGTCAACGTATCCCATTTAATTCCAACATAAATCTTAAATAGATGAAATCATCACACAATCACTAGCCCAAAAAAGTTTAGAACTAATTACATAAAATATTTACAATGCAAGAAAGAAATTAAATGAAGATCAAAACATTAGAACAAGAGAAAGTATTAAAGAGAACAACATGCATGATCTTCACTTGAAATCTTCTTGATCCCTTTCAAATGCTCTCCTACGTACTCTTTTCTCACTCCCTTAGACACTTGCACTACAATGACCAAAAGTCCCTCCAACACTTTACAAAACTCCTATGTATAACATTTCACCCAAATTTGCTCATAAAACATTGCCATAAGTGAAAAAAATGACCAATGTTGGTTTGTGTTGCAGGGGTGTCGTGATGTGGAGTTTGGGCGCTTCAATGACCCTAGGGCACCTGGGCACCAAACTCTAGGGTTGCTTTTTTTTTTTTCAAAATTTGGCACAAAGGCACTACATAAGTGATGTCTGGACGATGCTATATTAGCAAATCGAATCGACGCTGCTACATTAATTATGCTATATTAAAATTGCTACAATATTTTTGACATGTCCTCTCCATCTTATTATCCTATCAATTTCTTGTAATAAACAAAACAAACAATATCTCAATACAATATAACATAAAATTTTCTACAAAAATATATTTATATTTAATACACATTGAACACTTAATAAATTTTCACAATCTCGCATAATGTTCGTCCTCAAGAAATCTTTTTATAAAGATTTATCTTAGAGAAAATAAGTAGCGACTAGTTTAAGAATTATTATCAAATGAATGATCTATTGAGTATATAATTAAAGTTCACATAATTTTCCTAAAAAATTGAAATTATATTGCCTAATAATAACTCAATTTTTATAAAAATTTAATATTATTTGAATACAAGACTCCTAAATGATTAGGGTGCAAAATTTACTAAAATACATTTAATCAATAACATGTATAAAATTGAAACTTAATCAATCACATTAACTTGAACTCTTTCCTTCTAAATATAAAACATTAAATTTCAATAAGATTTGAATTGTTTAAGTTAAAAAAAAATAGGTACTAATTTTCGTATATTAGGCTAACTATTAATTTATTTCTTTTTTAACTCTTCATAAAACTTTTTTTCGTTTTAAGGTCTATTTTGCTTGTTTAGATAAACTTTATTTTGATAGTTTTTTCAAAAAGTTATCATTGAAATCTGCGTTTTCCCACCGGTCCTGACTAGGTGTCGGGCGGTTTTTTAACTGCGATCTAATTTTTTCAAAAAAAAAAATGTAATTGTCACCGCAGCTCTTTGAAAATCATATTATTTTTCAGCAGCTTCACAGCTGATTTTAAATAAGTTGCAGCTGCCCAAACAGACCCTTAATCTCACTCTTCACCATTTTCCTCCTCAGGATAGCTACTTTTGATAGTATCTTCTAGAGATTTTGAATAAATTATCTTCACCTGTTTAAATCAATTCTACTTTCTGAATTTTCATTTTAAATATTATAGTTTAAATCATACTAAACTTCATTTAAATTAAATTAATTAATAGTTATAAAATTTTAATATTATATATTTTATCAAATTAATTTTAGTCAATGGTGTTCAACTTTATATAATATCCATAAAAAATTTATTTCTAGAATTTGACCAAGCATTTGCTCCTAAACATGAGTTAATACTACAAGGATCTAAAAATACAATTTAAAAAACACAAATACACACAACAAAATAATAAAAAATATACTTAGTTGCCTCCTAATAAGCGTTTTGTTAAATATCATCAGCTTTATCAAACAAAGCAAAGCAACACATATATATCATAAAATAAAATAAACATAATCAAACTGTACAGATTTCCAAATATTTAATTGGTTAAATAATATATCATCTCGAAAGATGAAAATATCACTTAATAAGGGGTTCAATTATTCAAATAGAGAAATTTGAGATATTTTATTGGTATGCATTATACCAACAAATCTTTATTCTACCTAATCTGAATACTAGATAAGATTTAGATTAATTTGGTTTACTAACTTTCTCAAAGGGCAAACTCCTATAGTTAATTACATCTCAAACAATCAAAGTAACTTAAGAAAATTCTCGATTAAGATTATGATATGTCTTCAAAAAATTAAAAGTTTAGTTTTCACGATTGATTATTGGAATATAAAATGAAAAAGCCTCAAAAGTGAAACAGTTATTTTAGAGTCCAAAAAAAAGGAGATGTCTATTGAAAAAACTTAACGACATCTTGACATACCTATGGTTTTGTTTTAATTATTTTAAAGAAAAGATTTATGTGATGGTTTTAATCCTAACGTTTTATTTAAAAATTCAAGACTTATATCACAAATATATGATCGTGAGAAAAACTTAAAAATGAGGATTTATGTCTTAACTCGAGTATATTTTTTATGCAAGAAATATCAGTCATTTTTTTTCCTAATTGAAGAAATGATTCTCCTAAAATTATTAAGATTTCAACATATTTCTTCATGTCCAAAATAATAAAATCAACAGGAAAGATGAATTTATCATATTTAAGTAAAACATTCTCAATTATTCTTCTAGGATATGTCAAAGATCGATCAAAAAACTGAAGTAATAGTGGTTGATTTAACATCTACTAATCCTTTTTTTTTAATTTGATAAGGACATAAGATTGATACTAGCTCTTAAATCATATAATTTTTTCCTAGAAAATCTATCCTCTATTGTGCAAGGAATAATAAATCTACAAGGGTCTTTCAACTTTATGGGTATTTTTTTAAGAAATAGCAGTGCATTATTCACTTAGGGTCACAATTTTAAATTCTCATAACTTATGTTTTTTATTTAATATGTAGTTTAGAAAGCTAACATAGCTAGGCATCTATTCAAGAGCAACAAATGATATATTAATGGTAAACTTCCTAAACGCTTCTAAGAACAAAGAGAACTGTTTATCTAATTTTTGTTATAACCTCGGAGAAAAATGTGGTTGGGTCTCTAAATAGTTTTTCTAATTGTTATCTCGTCATTTGTTATCTCCAAAATGGCTATGAGGTTTTTAAAATTGGATGAGCTTTGAAATAATTCAGCTTCATGTTCTAATGTAGCCTCATCTATCCTATTTTCTTCTCTATTAACATCTCTTAATTCTTTTCCACTCCTAAGTTGTATAACATTACATTGTTCATTTCCTTGATCTCTATGATTCATCTAAGTACTACTAGTAGCGTCCATTGAAATATATTTCTCAAAGAGTCATGTCCATTGAAATATATTTATAATAGATGCAACTTGACTCTCTGTTTAACCTTACATTTGTATCAGGAAGTCTTTCAAAAATTTCTTTTCTTTGAATTGATTATTTGAACTGAATTCAAGTGGGTAAGTGGGCATAGGCTTTGAAAAACTATTACTCTGATTGTTCTAATTGTCTAAAATGTTTTTTGGTTGGTGTAGAACTGATTATCTATTCCAATTAAAATTTGGGTGATTTTTTCAAGATTGTAGGCATTAGAATAAAAGTTGTTGGAACTATCATTGATCACATTCATTTACTTCATAGCTAAAATACTAGGATATGCTAATTGCTCATAAACACTCTCATCAAATATTAGAGATTTTTGTATTGAATTTGTACCTAAGTTGTCTAACTTTTAGATATTGCAGCTACCTGTGAAGTCAAAATGGCTAAAACAGCTTGATAATGTATGTTAGCCACATGATTAGGGTTAACGCTCTCAAAAGACTATTGAAAATAATAAGTAGATATTTCTTCAATTAGTACATAGGCATCATCGAATATTTCAGACAATAAAAACTCACTGCATCAGCATAGATATTAACCTCACTAATTCCACTAATCATAAAAAATTTATATGATCAACCAAACAAGTAGGCATGATATGTGCATTTTCTAAGAGGCCCTTACATCTCTAATAGGCTTCATAGAATAATTCATTGTCCAATTGAGCAAAATAAGTGATATTTTTCTTAAGCATGACATGTTTGAATGTAAGGAAATACTTAGCTAGGAATTTATGGGCGAGGCATTACATGTGACGATTGAACCACGTTGTAAGATGGTTAGCCATATTGTTGTCTCACCTTTCAAGAAAAATGAGAATAGCTCAAGTCTAATGGCGTCATCAGAGATATTGTTATACCTAAATATTGCAAAGATTTACAACAAACTGACAATGTGAAGGCTTAAATTTTCAATAGGTAACCCCCAAATTTAAATTTTTAAATCATTTGTATGATAATGGGTTTGAGTTTGAAATTATTTACACTAATTGTAGCTCTGCTAATGCTATGGTAAATTCCATCTACCAAAGGGAGCAGTCTAGGGTGATCATTTTCTCTTTGAGGGTTTATCATTTTTCTTAAAAGTAATGTTTAAGTTTTTTTTATTTTCTATTCTTTTAGCAGTTTTTTTTCAATTTCAGGATCAAAAGATATAAGTTCACAAAGTTTAATCCTCTATATGCAACACTTAAATTAACTTATGACCTCAAGCTAACAATCAACAAAACAATTTAATAGTTATAACTCTAACAATGAACAAATAACAGTTATTAAATCAAAGGGTAAAAAAATAAAAACACAACTTAGCACTACGATATTGAACTCATACTACTGCAGCGCAATCAAAATGGTACAGGTACTGCGATGCCACGATGTTGATACAATGGCACCAAAAAACTAGTACATTAAGTTGGCTATAATAATATTGCTACAATACTTTTGATATGTCATCTCCATCTTATTATCTTGTCAATTGCTTTCAATAAAACAGAAAACAAACACCATCACAACATAAAAAATAATAATAATAAATTTTGTACAAAAGATGCATATTTTTAATACATCTTAAACACTTAACACTACTCATCGTCTTCATTTTTTCTTTAAATTCTTTTATTAAGTGAATAATATTCTATGCAATCAATATTGCTTGTCACTTATATATGGCTCGATTTTGCTCTTTGTATAATTTTTTTTATAGTATGTGAAATGATTCATATTCACCATACTTTTTAAGGATGTTAAATCCTGATTTATCTATGGATGCACACCACAAAAGAAAAGTTAGAAAAGGAGGAAAGCTAGAGAAAAAGAATTGCAAGGAAAATGCTATATTATTTCTTTAAAGTTATGAATGGTTGTACCAAATAAAAGTTCGATAACCTCTCATTTACATTAATTATCCCCCTTTATATAGTGGTGTTTTCCTATAAAATATATTCATGATGATTGCATTTAGATATCTAGGGAGTTCTGGCTACTTTTATTTGTCTTATTTTGACATAAACACATAAACAATATTACCTATGATGCATTATCCTCTGATGGTGCCGCATTTTTTTTGATCCTCTAGCACCTCGTCGGGTCATATCTCTCACCTTATCCAGCCCTAACCTAAAATTCGCCCTAAATCCAACTCATTGTATGATCAAGTAGACTTTTATTAAACAAAGTGACTAGGGAGATCTAAGTCGAGATCGTTGAGCAAATTATTCTCTAGATTATGTTGTAGAAGGATGCCCATCAGGTAATCTGCACTTTGATGGTGTACTCGTGATATCCCTTACTCGGCCACTCATACTAGACTGCTAATACTCGTTTGACCGTCTGTCATGGGTAGGTGGATTGGGTTGAAAGCCTCAAAATTCTTCATTGACCCCATTGGAGCAACACTATCGCTTTTTGGGCAATACATATGGCATACATTGTTTACCCAATTCACAAAAATGACAATTAAACTTTGTTAAAGACAGCAAAACAAAAAACAAAATTCCAAAGATTTTTGGAAGGAGACCCAATCAACAATGCTGGTGAAAAAAATAAAAGTAGAGTGGGCAGAAAAAACATGTTAATATATAGTAGATTTCACCAGCTTCAATTTTTCCATGAATTTTGATCTCTGAGATGAAAATTTTTAAATTACAACGCGCACGCGCGCATGAGAGAGAGAGTGAGAGAGAGAGAGAGAGGGAGAGAGAGAGAGAGAGAGAGAGGATTTTAGATAAAACAACAAAAAGATAAAATGATAGAAAATTGTGGGAGATAAAAAAATCTGATGGGTACAGAATTTTTGAATGATGCACAGTGCCTTTTCTTGAGGTGGGAAAGGAGAACCCATCAAAAATAGTAAAAGATGTAAGGGAGGTCACATGGATGAAAATAAAGAATATCGTCTGTAACACAAGAAAATGGAACTTAAAATCTAAAACACGATATGTGCCAATTGAGCGACTCTAGAGGGAGGGGCATAAAATGCTAAGATGATTGAAAATATTGAAGCAATTGATCATAGTCTTCTTAATAGAGGGAAACTGATCTAAAGAGTGATGCGCCCCAAGCAGGGGGTAAAATCCAAGAAATATGTTAAGCTATAAAAGAGAAGTGAACTTCCCCATGCAAAATGCAAGAGGATGGTTGCTGCTGATCTGTGATTGGAAAGATATGACTACCATGTCCATGGCCACCACCAAAATTGCCACAACATCCGCGTTTCCCAACCTCCCCTAGAATCAACTACCATCAATGATTAATCAAAATTGGGAGGTTAGGGCGGAGGGATTTTGGTGGTGTGATAACCCAAAATAGAATATTTGCAAACAAGAAATTGGAATCAGCCACTAATTGAGATTTCACAAATTAGAGAAAAAGGAAATAGATCAGTAAGTAATTCTTCATTTTATTTGTGCCAAATAATGAGATTATTGGTGAAGGGGCAGTGCTAAAGTAATTTGTCTCATTTTCCCCTCAATATGCTGTAATGCCACTATATTTGCATGTAATTTTGCCGAAGAGATAATTCATAATAAAAAGTGTAGATGCAAAATATATCATTCACCTTAAAAATGTGTATAGCAAGCAAAATCTTATGGCTTTTTAGCCAAGAAAAATAAAGAAAGATAGTTGAAGAAATAAAGGATTCAAAATCATCGATTAGCCAGATAAGGACAACATGGACAAATACTTGGCACTTAGAAACTTTGGCAATGTCAATGTTGTTTGGAAAAGAGACATCAAGCTGGTGAAGCTTTATCTAAAGAAATAATGAAAAAGTAAAATAGCATCGAACATAGAAGATATTGCTCTCGTTGCATTTTAAAATGTTGTCGACGGCGGAGATGACTAAGAAGCTATAACAATATTTTAGAAAGAGAAACAAATGAGAATCTCTAGGGTTATTTAGCGCATTGATATTAAGGGAAGGCTAGAAACGTTCGTGTCTTAGGCGACCGAATGGTAGCAGAAGGATGCAAAGGAGTACAATGTTGTAGTCTTAATAATAGGGACCAAGCATATGCCAGCAAGGCAGGGCAAGCAAGTAGGGCTGTCAAAACGGCTCGTTGTTCGCGAACAGCTCGTATTCAGCTCATTCGCTAAGTTAACGAGCTGAGAACGAACAAAGATTTGTTCGTTCGTGTTCAGCTCGTTTTGGCTCGAAATACTATTCATCAATTTTATATATATATATATATATATATATATATATATATATATATATGTGTGTGTGCGCGCGCTCGCGTGTGTGTGTGTATATATATATTGATGAATAGTATTTTTAAAAAAATTAATTGACTACAAGGCTACAAAGATTTATAATCAATTAAAAGTATTAATTAAGAAAATAGAATAAAAATTATTAAATTAGATTCAAATGATGTTTTAATATAAATAATAATTTTTAAATCTTGCCCCAACCCGTAACATCTTATGGTTACGTGATCAAGGTTGTTAAAACGACTTTTTGTTCGTGAACAGCTCGTATTCGGTTCGTTAAGCAAACGAGCCGAACACGAACAAACTTTTTGAGCTCGAAATATAAACGAGTCGAACACGAGCAGGGCCTAGGCTCGCTCGTGTTCGGCTCTTCTACACCCCTACAAGCAAGTGTGATAAGAAGAAAGTGTGAGTGAAAAAATTTGCACGAAGGCCGTGAGGTCAAGAACAAAAGTTGGGCATGAGGTGATGCAAACGGAAGCAAAAGTAGTAGTAACAGGGACAGCTAAGTGCAAGCATGAGAGGAAGCAAGAGGGGATCAAGCACTGCGAGGGTTAAGCACATGCAAGGGAACAATTGGAGCCCTTTCAATGGAGTGGTTTGGTCATGCACAAGAAAGATATTCAAGAAAAAGGAGGGAGATCATGGAGAAAGGGGTGATAGAGAGAAGTAAAAATAGTAGCAAGCATCATGAGCACATGTGGTAGAAGGTTCAAGCCTAAGGAGGGTTGGGAAATGTTGCGCAGAGATTGGGTGAGCAATCACGAAAAGGAAACTAATGGTTAGGGCAAGGTCAGGCTTTCTTTGATATGAACATAGAAAGAAATCTTTTCATATATGATTGACAGAAAATAAATAAGTCTATAGATAGGCATGTAGAATGAATATAGAAAGAAAACAAAATAAAGAAGAGAATATACACAACTATGAGGATAAAATAGCACGTCTCCTTAATCAGGTATTCTCCTAATACAGTAGTTCCTATATAGAACTTCCAAATATATCAAAACAGAAACAAACAAGAAACAAGAAGAGAAAAAAAAATTTTTCAATCTATATTGCAATCATATAAAATTGATATTACCTTAAATATCTGAAGAGCATCAAGTGACTTATTCTTGGGAGATCCATTGATATCCCACAAGCATATTTGAGCATCATCAGAACCACTCAATAGATGTCCTTGCTTAAAAAGGCTCCAAGACAAACCATAACCTTCTGTTGTATGGCCCTTCAATCTCAAATCAGGATTGCATGCACCGTCAAGAGGAGGCTTTGAAGGATGCTTGCTGTAATCAAAAACATAAACATCTGCACTGACAGTTTTTGTAGCAATTATAAATGGATTTTGAGGCATATGGCGAGCTCGGTTCACTTCCCCTTCATGATTTATTTGCTGAATTATTTGAACCTGGCATCAGAATTTGAGAACAGGTACTTTGAGACTACAGTTAAAAAATAAGTCAAGTTAGACACAAGGAAATGAGACATGAGTGGTGATCCCAACATGCAAAGAACAAAATACCCACCGCATAAAACATGAATTATCAGCTCACTAACAAGACTAAACACATTTGTGTTTCACATTATAATCAAGGAGTTGAGCCAAACGAAGTCACAGCCCATCCATGTTCAGCTCATTTACACCATCACTCTTCGGTATAAAGGATTTGACTCTAACAAGATTGTGCATCATGCTCCTATACATTTAACGTCGATATCACAACAAATACTTAATAATGAGCCATAAATAATAGATGTTTTCTGATTCATCACATCTTTTATTCTTGCTATTTCTCCTTCAACTCAATGCCCTAATAACAAAAATAACCCATACTTTATAAGAACAGCTCAAAATATGTGAGGCACATTTTCAACAAACAAGCATTAGTGTATTATATTTGAGAGTTGGAGAAGCAAATGCTCTTAGTAGATAGTTCATTACAATTATCCGGTTGATAGCGGGAGAAGTTTCATTCATCGTAGAAGGCAAAATATCATAAACTATCTTATCATTAGCAGTACTAGAGTCAGGTAAATCCATGAACATTGGACTTGGATGCCAGTTACTTTATAAGCTAAGCACGTAAAAATTAGACTAGCCAATCCGAAAAGCCAACACCGAAATAAACAATGCTGACATCGCGTAGTTCCATGTGGAATTAATTTTGTGCAATCCACTGTAAAATAGGTTCTCAAAATCAAGCCTCGCTTCTAAAACCGCCAATCCGCATTGTAGCAAAAAAGCTATACAAAGAACGGAAACGTCGAGCGATAAAACAAATGCAAAAGTAAAAGCAATCGAGTTAACGAAGACAAAAACATACATATACACTGAATAAAATCAAAATTATCATTCAAATCTATAAATAGCACCAAAAGCCTCAAACTTTGCTAAGAAAATCCACCTTTATCCTCATTCAAATTCCCTTTTGATCATAAAAACAACCCTCACGGGACCCAAAAGAACCAGATCAAGAAGAAAGAATTAAAGAAATGCAGACAACGAGGATAAACTAGTGAATTAATGCTTGCCTTGCCGCTGGCGCAACCAAACCCTCCAATCTCGCCGCGCTCTTCGTCATACTGTCGCGCATCATTCTCAGCATCCTCAAGCGGGAGCTGAACTTGAGCGAGCATGAGGTAATTAGGCTCGTTATCGGAGGTGTGGGTGCCGAGGATCATCTTCTGGACAGAGTAGTCCTTGCCCGGCGGTTCCTCCCGGTCCGGTAACCATTGCACGGTCAGCGACGGCCACTCCAGCGCATGGGTGATTACCAGATCGTAAAGGAACGGCGTGTTCTTCTTCCATATCTTGTACTCCTCGTTTATCAGCCGTTCCTCAATCTCCCCTCGGAAATCGTCTTCATCCTTGGCCATATCTGCTCTGCTCCACAGAACCTTTCGAATCGCCGCTCACCTGCGTCCAGGTGGGTATGGGTTTGGTTATCGGAAGCCGGTGGTGGGAGGAGGGGGCTTTAGAAAAATAGGAGGGAACGAAAGAAGGTTTAGGTCTTTTGGAGCTGATCGCCCTCTAGCCTCTAGTGGTATTTATACTAATAGTATAGATTTGAATTTAATAAATATTATGGTGATTGAATTTTTGAAATTGTTTAGTATAGTGTGTAATAAATTTCATTAAATATTCTTATGAATTGCTGAGAATGAAGGGGATGAACGAGTGTGTGTAAATTATAGAGAAATTAAGTTGATGTGTCGTACTTTAAAATTTTGGGAGAGTGTAAATTGAACATAGGTTAAGATATATTACAAAGATTTCTAATAATCAATTTGGATTTATGTCGGACAGGTCTACTATGGAAGCTATGCATTTATTGAGAGATTTGATGGAGAAGTTCAGAGATAATAAAGAGGATCCACATTTGATTTTTATTGATTTAGAAAAAGCTTATGATAAGATTCCAAGAGATATCCTTTGGAGAGTTCTTGAGAAGAAAGGTGTTGATATGACTTATATTCAAGTCATTAAAGATATGTATACTATAGTTGTTACTTGTGTTCGAACTAAAGGAGGATTGACAAAATATTTTCCTATTTATGTTGGTTTGCATCAGGGATCAGCTTTAAGTTCATATCTTTTTGCTTTAGTTATGGATGGTCTTACTGGTAATTTACAGGAGGATGTATCTTGGTGTGTGTTTTTTGATGATGATATCCTTCTCGTGGATAAGACGAGAGAAAAAGTCCTGAAAAAACTTGAATTATGGAGGTCTACACTAGAGTCTAAAGGGCTTCATTTGAGTAGAACTAAAACGGAATGCATGGAATGTGATTTTAGTAGTGGTAGCTCTAATGACAAAAGTGTAACTTTGGGCGATCAAATTATTAAAAGGTGTGAACAATTTAAATATCTCGAGTCTATTATTCAAAGCAATGATCATATATAAATGGGGATGTTAATAGTAGAATTCAAGTTGGCTGAAGTGGAGGAATGCTTCAAACCTTTTGTGTAATAGAAAAGTACCACTTAGACTAAAAGGAAATTTTTATAAGACGGTTTTGAGACCTGCAATGCTATATGGCGCTGAATGTTGGCCTTTAAAAGAGAAACGCAATACTAAGTTAAGTGTTGCCGAGATGAGAATGATTAGGTAGATGAGTGGCTTTACACTTAGAGACAAAATGTTAAATGATTATATTTGTGATGGGGTTGGTGTAGCTCCTGTGGCGGACAAAATTAGAGAGAGACGTCTTAAATGGTTTGATCGCATTTAACGTCGACCATCTGACCATCTGATTAGGAGAGTATATGTTTTAGAGTCGAGTTATATTAAGAAATGCAGAGGTAAACCGAGGAAGACTTTGGTTAATTGTATAAAAAATGATCTTAATATATTAGAACTAGTTGATAATATGACTCTAAATAGAACACAATAGAGAAAAAGGATTCATGTAGCCGACCCCACGTAGTGGGATTAAGGCTTTGTTGTTGTTGTTGTTGTTGTATTCTAATTAATTATTAGGAAATTTCTTCTTAGATTTAAATCTATTAATCTAATTTCATTTTATGTATTATTATTTTTAATTATATTAATTGTTGATTAAAAATTCTTATAGTGATTGTATATCTCAATGGATAAACTCGCTCGGATGAAAAAGTCATGAAGATGGGCTCATCAAGTGAAGCAGCCAAATCAAGCCCATCGTAGACTCAATAATTGAGCCTAAGGCTGGTGCTTGTCACGATATAGGAGTACTCTCTTAATTGAGTGCAATACATTATCCACTTAAGCAATATAACAGACACAAACTTACCGAAGTAAAATAGTCACCGAGCTCAATGTCACCTTAATTTCCATTTGCTTTAGACCAACAAACTAGCTAGACCAGATAGGCATGTTACAATCATAAAAGCCACTTGGTCTATGCCACTAAATGATCTAGTGACTCCTCCACAAACTAGGTGATGGTTTGAGTACAATTCAGTATCAAGGTTAAGAGTGTGAATGATTTGAGTCGAACTCGAGTTAGCTTTAAGTTTGGCTCATATGTCAAAATACAAGCTCAAACTCAAGTTGGAGCTTTAATCAACCTCAAAGAGTGAGCTCGAGCTCACTTCACAATAAGAATAATAAGTATGTGAGTCGACTTACGAGCTCAAGTTGAACCAGAGTTTGCTTTGGGAGTTCATTTAAAAAGGCATATTCATGACCAATGATGGGAAGAGAATAGAAAATTGATAAAGGATTCATCTAGATAAGGTATTGATGTTGTGAGTGGCTAGCTAGTTGAGTAGGCTCATGAGCCAATAAGACGAGCCTCTATAAGCTTGAATTTGAGTTCACGGTTTAATAAGCTTGACTTGCAAGCTTGTTAATGAGTCGAGTTTGGACTGGCTCATGATTCAACTTAGCTCACTTACACTGCTATAGAGAACACATATATTTTATATTTTTTGTGCCTTTTCTACATGTATTTATCCTTATTGTAACATTTCTATAACACTTGAAAACCTAGATCTCTGCGTATAAATAAGATACTTTTATTAGATCCCAAAGGTTTGACTCTTCCTATCACCCATAATGGCACTGTACTTGAACCTATTTTAGTGGACCAGCATTCTCTACTTGCATGCTTTTTCCGAACCTTTATATTTTATTTGAATAAAAAGATTCGAGTATGACCAATAGATAAAATAAGATATAACTAATTATTCATTAATTAGTATAATTTAATAATATCAAGCATATCATAATATATGAGATTGTGGCATATAATAACCCTCAACTTTCTCTCTAATACATGGCAATAATAAGCAAGGAATCATGACAAAAGCATAAATATGAGTAATAAATTTCGAAGAAGATAAGTTATTTAAGAGACTTGAGAATTTTAGCTAAATTTGACCAATGCCAAGATTTATTAAATTTTGGATTTAAGGTAATAAACATGGGAAATGGGATTTAAGATCATGTGAGTTATATAGTAGGATTTAAATTAGATCCCATTTAACCCTTTTGTTAAACCAAATAGCCCAAAAGCTACGAGAGGGAAGAGGAACAAAATTTTTATTTATCGTGTCGATGGTGTATATGAGTCAATTTTAGGGGATAAAAGAGCGAGCCTATGCTTAAAAAACTCCCATTTATGGTGAAAGAAATGACTATAAATAAGTTAAATTTAGGACGTAAGTGAGTAACTCTCAATTTAAATTTGACTTGTTATTGAGTTTGTGAGTTAACATCATGAACTTGAGATCAATTCATGGATTACAGTTGATATATAATAAAGTTTGTTTGAGTTTGTTAAGACTAGATTCCCTGGCTTACTAGTTTGTTTTATTATATTCAGTTAAATCTCATTTCTTAATCATTTTACATTAAAACTCACTTAGCACTTTGGTTGGTTATAGTCCCCTCTTACACTCACAATTCATCTCACTCTACAACAACACTCTCGATTCTATCATCATGTAGACACAATTTAATAACTCCCTTAACTATCTTGAAAATTTTTTGAAAATTATTTTTGTCGGGTCCTTACAATGTTGATTTTTATAGCTCCATGGCACTCTTCAAAATTTTACTCATACGAGTTCAGTGTTACGATACTTAAAGTCGATGTTTTGATGCTAAGAATTATATAGCTTATGAAATTTTTGTTTATATTAGTACCACAAAAGTCCCAATGTGATGTCATAACTCATAATGCACCCATTCTCCATCTTTGAATAGATTTTTCTTCAATCATCTAGTATTGTCACACCAAGGCTTAGCATTATGGTGCTAAGTTCTCTATTTTCTTTATTAATTTTCTTCATATTCCAAGTGTCACAATTATATAGCTAGCAATGTGGCACTACCTTCTTTATCTATGAGCTGATTTTATTATTAAGGGAGTCATGTCATAACATTACACATTGTTGTTAACGCGCTATCTTGTCTTTTGTAAGAATTTTTACTAACAGTCGATCTTATATACCGTAAGAAATTTCTTTAAAAAATAATATATTTGGTGATAACAATTTATAAAAGTTTATATTTTAAATTAAAAAAAAGCATTATAACTTCAATATTTAGATCATCTAACTCACCGAATAAAATAGCCTTAAATTAAATTTCTATTTATCTCAAATAATAATACACAATTCTGACTCATCTTTATATTTAATAAGTAATGAAACTATTAAAACATAAAGTTGTTGAATAACTATTTTAGGTGAAATATAATCTTGCAAGACTAATGGCTAAATATGTAAAATCAATAACTAATATAAATCAAATATTTTTTATATTATTAAATTTATACCTAATATGTTATATTTAGTGTTATACTTGAAATTGTAAAACATCAATAAAACTAAATTCACATTGAACTAACCATGTCCAAGAGTATTCTTCGAAGAATACTAAATCGTTAAAAATTATTAACTCTTTAAAAAATTATAATTTATTATTAGTTTATTTTATTAATCATTATTTGATAGTAATAGTCAAGTTTTATCTTAACATTATAAAACAACATTAATTAATGTTAATTTTATGATGTTGCTTAAACAAAATAAACATTCATGTAGCACGAGTAAAATATTATTTCATTGTAACGCCACAATATTAGCCTTTATAGCAATCACAGCACTGCTAAAAAATTATATACTTTGTAACAGGAACATTTTAAAAACTATATAAAACCAATAAAAGGAATAAGTAAAGACTAACTCTCCATCACTCACTTCTCACTCCCACCACACCCTTCAACTTGCACAATTACAATAGTTGTCAATCAACAACATCACTATGCTTGAGCACCATTTAGACATTTACTTTTCATACTATAGTTTAGTGATATTCATATCCTAAACATTGAAACAATTTTGTAATTCATATTGCTAAATAAGATTGTAATTTCCCAAAAACATTGTTAACCCCATTAATCCATTATTTTTTCATCAAAAATGCAAGATCACATTTGACTTAAATGTATGTAAATTACAATTTAGGATAACAAAGTTACATAATTTTATCTACATTCTAAACCAATGAGCAAAATACATAAATTTTCAATGATAACACTCATTCAAAGAATATGGACATACTTTTTACATGTATGCAACAAAAAGAAAAGCAAAAACATCAAAATACATGACAAAAAAATATATAATTTAGGTCTTGAAAACTAAATGTTCTCTTGCTCCTCTCCACTTACACAACCACACACTTTTTTTCTCACTCTCACGCACAAAACTCACTCACAAATGACACAGTCTTCAAACACTATATACACTCTTTCTAAATACTTCATCATAGTTCACACTACCCTTATTCACTCTAACTTCATAGGGCCCACCCTTCAACGAAGTAAAACTACTCTATAGGGTCGTGGCATTATGGTGCTACAAAGTTGTTTTGTGGTGTTGATGTAGCATTATGGTTCTCAAAAGTTGTGCTATGACACCACACTGTTAATATTTTGGCTTCAACTTCGTCATGTGCTAGCACTGTGTTGTTAATTGGATACTGCTGCAATGTTTCAATGATAGCGCTCCAACATAAAAAGAAAAAAATGGTGAAATGATGTCATACTCTCAAGTTCATCCACCATTATGGGCTTTTATAGTGTTATTGTTCTATAAAGTTTGCATTTTTTACTGAAACATTGTGGTTGTGGCGCTCAAATTCAATATTGTGGAGTTGAGCTCTCTAAAATTTGCCTTGAATTTGAGGGCTTATAGCACTACAACATTGTGCATCTACAACTATTTTTGCCCATTTTTCTCCAAATTGTTATCCTATTAAACTCCTAGTAGAAAAAAAAAAAATAGAATAAACGTCATAAAACTATAAATGATTATGACGTTCCTTGGCGCTACACAACTAGTGATTCAGTGATGCCTATGTATCTCCCTGGTGTAGCTTAATTGGCACCATAATTTCGAACCTTTGTCGTTCATATCCATTACATGCTTCAATATGTTAATGCACCAATTAACTTTTAAGAAGCGTGTCAATTGCATATATGTCTATGTTAGGGTGTTAGCACTTTCAATGCTGGGATGTGTAGACCTAAGAAATGACGTTTTAATAAGCATTGTCTACAAGTGTATGTTGATGGACAACATGAACTATCATATTAGAATCATATTCCATATGCTCATTTTAAGAAAACAAATAATTAATGATGTGTTATCCTATATTTTTAGGTCATATATGAGGTGTGTGTGTGTGTGTGTGATGTTATTTGTGTGGGGTGTCCACTTGAATGTTATGGGACTGTTTTCAGCCTCCTATAGTCTAAGACATCCTTTCAGACATTCTAGTACGTGTCTCAAGCATCGGGCCAGAACTGGTACCAATTCAACCATGCCTAAGAAAGCTCATCGTCGAATGATGATGATTATGATCCAGGATATATTTAATGCCCAATTTAATATTTAAAGACAATATTTTTTCTATTTGGAGCCTCTAGCAGTCCGAATGATCCGTAAGAATGCTCCGACTAGCTTGAGTGTAAGGGTCCGACGTGATCACGCCCGAAATGGACATATCCACACCTTAAGTCGGTTGGGTCGCGACACTCCTCTCCCTCGGCACAACCAAGCCCGACGAACATAATGTTGATCGACCTTTGCCTTAGTGAAAACCAGACCCCAACAAAGCACCTTTGACCACATGCCAGAGGATCGAAATCGGATGTCTTGGGTCTTGCGAGGTTGCACGTGTGTGAAACATACTCTCAGGTCATTCAAGCGGACACTCTACACTCCTGACATTGAAAGATGATGCCAACAGTTGGTGGAGAGATTTGAGCATCCTTTGCTACATAAAAAATATTATTCTTAAGAGAGATTTTAAGAGTCGTGGGAGTAGAATAGAAAGTATGATTATATAGACAGAGTGAGAGGTGCTTATGAATGAACCCGATGTCATATATATATATATATATATATATATATATATATATATATATATATATATATATATATATATATATATATATATCCAAAATACTTCAAATTTTTTGAAAATTATCTGACATGTTGAATAATTGAAAATTCATAATTTTGATTGTATTTAAAATCATAAACCGAATTAAAATTCTAATAAAATTTTAAAATGTTATGACATTAATTTGGACTATTTTAAACGCAATAAATTGTCTTCTATTTATTTAGACATTTTTTTTATAACACAAATTATTTAATTATTATTTTTTTAATTATTACAAATAAATTACCTCTATATAGCCTCAGAGAATTTGGGATTAATTAAGCATTCTGTTTTAAATCCTCATAATTTTTTTTTTTTTAGTTTCTAGAATATAAGAAAATAAATTTTATGCATTAATGACTTCATTAAAATATGGTTTTCATTTCAAAAATCAATTTAAATATTTTATAAAAATTATTTATGATTTTAAAATTTATTTGATATTGTTCTTAGAGTCAAAATGCGAAATGAATATATCTATGATAGGGGGTTGGTGTAGCTCCAATGACAGACAAAATTAGAGAGAATTATCTTTAGATGGTTTGTTCACATTAAACGTCGACCATCTGATGATCCGATTAGGAGAGTAGATATTTTGGATTCAACTTAAATTAAGAAAGGTAGAGGTAGACCTAGGAAGACTTGGGCTTATTGTATACAAAAATGATCTTAATTTATTAGAATTAAATGAAAATATGACACTAATTAGGACACAATGGAAAAATGATTCACGCAGCCGACCCCACTTAGTGGGATTAAGGCTTTGTTGTTGTTGTCGTTGTTCTTAGTTACCACAGTTTTAGCTTTAAATACCAAAAATACTAAATAAATTAAAATATATTTAAACTATTTAAGAAGATTCATTGCATATGTTGTGAAATTTAGGGCGAACAAATGTAAGAATCGACACAATCCAAAACAACACACAAAGATTTAACGAGGTTCGGCAAAGACATGCCTACGTCCTCGGGAGCAGAGCGGCAAATTCACTATTTCAGAGGAGTTACATAGTTTGGTTCAAACTTGCCGTGAGGATTCTGCCTCTATTTATACAAACCAAGAGAGTGCTAGGTAGGAGGTAGGTGAGCAGTAGGTGAAATGTGGTAAGTGAGCGGTAGGTGAGAAAGTAGGTGAGTGGTAGGTGAGATACCTAATTAGGAATCTAATTAAGTTAATGTGGACCGGGTCTCCACATTACCCAACAGCATATGCATGAGCATATATTTTCAGCGTCATGTATATTGAATGTGTTCATCTTGTTATGAAATTATATTTTCAAAATTTCCATTATTAATAATAATAAAATACATATTTTCATCAACTGAATTAATTCAGACATTAAATCATAGCATCTTATTGATATTAACCTGACAAAATTAAAAATAAGCATAATTTCTGTGAAAAAAAGGGTCCCTTAGAAATATTTTTTAACAATAATAAATCTTAAAAGCCTAATTACTGTGAAAAACTAATCCATCAAATATTGCCAACTTTAACAAAGCTTACATGTTAGGAAGGCGAAATTCTGCGTACGTCGTCCAATAATATCACACCCTCACCCCAAACGTGTATGAGGTGGGGCCCACTTTTATTTTATTTTATTTTATTTTTTAAATTTTCTGATTGGACGACGTACGCAGAGCTGCGTACGTCGTCCGGATGCAAAAACTCGCCATCAGGAAGAGAATCCTCCCATTATAAATCACCATAAAGAAGCCATTTTCTACTTTCTACTGATAATGACATATAATACCTTATTTTGAGCATTGAATCAATTGTTATAACATGATCAGCAGTTTCCTGGAATTAGTAGTTTAAATGCTACAGTTGGGTACTTTAAACACTGTGCAGAGAAAGATGCTTACTAGTTTTAACTGGCATGTTTATTTGGGCTGTTACATTAGCATCTAAAGTTGAATTAATGTCATATTAACAAAGCCAGAAGCAAAACTATGGTGCATGATGCAACCACCTTAAAATAAGGCTTGCACCAACTTCTAGCATTAAGTCCCTGAAAATAAGAAGCCAAAGTTTAAAGTGAGTTGCAATGGAACAGCATTCAAAGTCATTTCAAGAGAGTTAAGAGACACTATTGCTTCAAAAAAGGATGTATGAAATATAAAATACCTTGAGGGAGGCTAGAGATCGAGACGCGGAGGAAGGCCTAAGCCCTGTGAATCCAATATCATAAGAAATGCTGCCATCAGCCTTGAACAGTCCATAGTGTCTCTCTGAACTTGGCCCTGGCTTCAAATTCTCATTAAATAATGCAAAGATGTAGGCCTTTACCACTCTTTTTGGTCGAAGCGGAGTCCCCTTCTTTTTTAAAAGCCTTTTACGCAGGTTAAGGTTGTATGTTCTTGCATTATGAATTGTAGCTCCTGCTTCATCTTCATCCCCACTAGACGCCCATCCGGTCTCAGAAACCCGAACTTCCATGTTGTTATAGCCAGCAGTTTCCAGAGCAGCATAAGCAGCATCTATCATAGCATCAAACATGTTGTCATAGTGCAGGTTAGTCTTTGCATCATATATTCCAGAATTTGACTTGAAGAGAGCATAATTAATGTCGATATGCTCAGGATCACTTTTGTAAGCCAAGAATGGATATGCATTGACATAGAAAGGGGAGCCATGCTGTGAGAAGAATTCCAGAATGGGCTTCATATAAACCAGAACACTCTCTTTAAAGACGCACGATGAAGGAGGATAAGAGTTTGCAAACACAGCCTCAGAATGCGGCGTCCAAATCTCAATAACATCTGCAAGTTGAAGCCTGCTCAGGGCACTGTAAACATTTTTTATAGCACCTAAGAGAGCCTCTTCTAGTCCCTGATCTGATCCTCCTAAAACTTCATTCCCAACTGTAATTCCACTGATATGGGTACCAGGAAGAAAGGGCTGAACGTTCTCTTTAATCCAGTCCATGGCACGCTCTTCATTTACACTCATGTCTTTAAGATACTCATTCCCAATTCCAATCACCAACTCAAGCCCAGACCCCTTAAATGCCTGAATGACATCATGGTCAGCATCAAAGATTTTGATATTTTTCACCCTTGCTGCTTTCAGGAGTGTCACAACACTTTCAGGTGGAGGAATGTTATCAGCAATTCTACCATAATTTATCCCATAAGTACCAGTAAATGCATGAGCCATCATTGCGCCTGTGCAAAATCATGGTATGCTCAATAATTACCTGGATTTATAAGAAGCGCATCCAGTGGTGATCTATGGTAAAAAATTTGAACCTCACATATGCATTGTATAATAAATTGGCATTAGTATTCAGAAGGCATGAGCTTGCTGATCATTGCTTCAGTTACAATTTTAATTTAAAATGTGAAGAGAAGAAAATCAGAGTAATATGCCACAAATTCATGCACCTTTAGAAGAAGATTCAAAACGTTAATATTTTGGCAAATATATTTTGTCAGCTTCAATCAATGTGCTGTGACAAAGCCTTACATTACAACAATAATAGACCAAAACTATGAATGGAAGAGAGAAAGTGTAATAAAAAGTATGGTTTTTGTATGCTGCAAGGAAAATAGTAATGAACGACAAAACATAGAGAAAGATTTGGATTTGCCTACAGAGAGACACTCTTCTGGGTGTCTTAGCAGATAAATCCAAGGCTTAAATAACACGTTTAGGCGGTTTTGGTTGCTACTGAGATTTATGTTAAATAGGATTTAGTAAATTTGATAAATCCTGCTATAGAGATGGAGCTCATTGATGGCAGAATAAACCATTTAAATCCGTCTCTCATTTGAATTTAATAAATCCGGATTTATGTCATAATAGAGACGGAACATGATGAAAAAAGATAAAACACAAAAAAATTTGATTTAATAGAGCTTTAGATTTAAGTTTCATTTTTTTTGGTGTTCGGTTGGATTTAAGTTAAATCCATCCCTAAATCCTGTTAATTGTATGCTACCAAACACTGTCTTAAAGTTCTAAACTCTCTTACCTATCCATGAAATTTATGCTGGTAAATTGTAATAGGTTGACGAGCAAAGTAACATTTATTATATATGAGCCTATTTAAGGATTTCCAATGCAAGCATTTCATTCAAAGCTTAAAACTCACCTGAAGTTGATACAATTAGCAGACTGAATTGCACCAATTTTCTATTTTATATCAAGTATTTGTAGGATTCCTTCACCATTAGAAAAGAAAGTAATGTATGGTGGAAATATTGGTGTGCTGATAATTTTAATTTGCAACATTAACTGAATGCTGCAACCATTTCCTTATCATAATACAAGTTTATCAAGTAATCGGTTTCATTTACTTCATGAAATAAGTTGCATATACCATGGTCCAAAATTCCAGACTTGTAAGGGTAGTTTTATAACCTATGCCTCTCAAAGCTTTATTTGTCATAATATAAGCTAACAAAATCAAAACCTAACCTACCATAAGTACCTTTGATGTCCTTATGTCCCAAGTTAGCTTGATAGCTCAGACTGGGCATCAGCCAAGCTACTTACATATAACAATTGGTTCACAATGCTGATGAGTATCTACATTCACATTATAAAATCTAAAGATTAAGGCTTTTAGGTTGGAGTATAGAATTGAATTATATACTCTACGAAAACTAGCTGCATGCTGTCATAATAAAGATAAGAGATGTGGGAGGTGGATAGAATTGTCTGTTAGTGGAGGTCGTCCGATAAAAGATGATCAAAATAAGCATGTGTTCGACTGCTTTACTAAACCAATAACGGTTGTAAAAGCGCAAGCAAAGTCAGTCTTATCAAAGGATTACACTAGAAAGAAAATCACTATGTGGTGATTGATAGTTCATTAAGTTATAGAAGTAATCACTGTCTTAAGGATAAACAGGCAAATAAGCTAGCTTTTTAAGTGCGGACAAATAATGTGAAATACAAAGTAAAAAGCATAGAGTATTAAAATTTGGTGTTATGATTAAGACTATATTGCAAGAAGTACCCTCCAATGGGAATCAAAAGTCAATTTTTATTTCAATTATCTTGGTTTTATATACAAATTATGCAAGAATAAGCATCGTTACTTAAATTATGAATCATTTTAGAGGAATTTAAGAAGATACATAAAAAAATATATAAATGAAACAAGACATTGATAGCATATAAGATTGCTCCCTGAATTGCCCAAATCAGCAGCAAAGTTTCAAACTTCAATGAAGAACAATAACACTTTTCCACAGTAGATTTCAATATGATAAAAAAATGAACAAAAATTTCAAAATTAACTAGAATTTCCTATAAAATGATCTATATCAAATGTTTCTATGATTTAGTCAGACATTAGAGAATGGACTTCAGCATAATGGCTACGAAGCCATCAATGCATTATATCTAGGAAATAACCAGTTACCATTCGAGAGAAAAGATTCAATCTTTCTATGTTTTAACTACTAAGAAAGTTCAATCATGTCAACCTTGAGGTTGATGTAATAAAAAACATTTGCTTTTCTGAAATTTCATCATCATTGAGAAATGTGATGAAGAGTTGATGTCAATAAAAATAAAAAACTTTGCAGAAGATTCCAATAAAATGGAGTGGAAAAGAAAGTTTACCCTGGTGGAAAGGTAGAAAGAGCATGGAACCGAAGCAGAAAAAGAAGGGCATCATTCCAAGCCTTCCATCGAAACACCTATTCTGCAGCATAGTTCTATTCGTCTCCAAAATAATACCCAAGGAAGAAGTCGGGGATGCAGGTAAGAACTAACAAAGCTACGAGAAGATGCTCTAATGTTAATCTGGAAGCTAAGGGGGAAGAAGAAGGATTCCATGCGTAGAGACGGGAAGCGATTACATGGTCTGCGGAGCACAACAGCTCAGATTCCTTATCTCTTTTCACCATCCAAAGTAAAGCAACCCCAGAGACCCATCAGGATTCCACAAGCAAGGAATTCATGGAGCAGTCGCGCATGCAGTCGAAGGACTCGAAGCAAATTCTACCCAAAGCATGTGGCAGAGCAGTTGGGAGGGAGGGCAGTGATGGAGGAAGGCATTGCGCAGAGGGAGAAGGGCAGAGGAAAAGGTGACTGCATAACTCCATCATCTCTTCGAGCGGGCAAGAAAGGTGAAGCAGAGAATCGGATGCTACGCCATACTGAAAAGGCAGACATGTCCTACCACCCAATTCATATCTATTAACATATGCAAAAGTATAGAAATATAGTGATTGTTACATAAAAATTGAAGTTTTGATGATTGATATATTAATAAAAACTCTTCATATATATAACTTAAAAGTTTATAACATTTTAGATTGGATTCGAGGGATAATGCACATCAGTTTGTCGAGCCAATAAGATAGTATGACTATGTTAGTATGTTAAATAGTTCGACTAGGGAACACGATACTAGACTATGACAACTTTGGTAACTCAATTAGGAGTTCGACTCGGATAGAAATGCACAACAACGTTGAAATCAAACCTTCTTAAGGCAGATAGATGGATCTTGCAAGCTTGTCTCATGGTTGAATAGATTGACAAAAGCATTATTAGAAGGAAAACACAGAAGTAGAAACATTAATACATAACTGTTACAGAAATAAGTTATTACGAAATGCTCATGCCTAAAGAAGGGAAAAATTTGCGTACGTAAAGCATACGCAGCACTGCGTACGTCTAGCATGTTACATGGATGTTACATGAAAGCTACATGAGGGGTATTTCCGTGTTTTATCCCTTGTAGCCTCCTTGTAACCTGCTTGTAACATTTATGTAACCTCCCTGCAACCTCTTTATTTTTGCAGGTTACATGGAGGTTATACGTACATGGCATTCTCCTATTGGATGTCGTACGCAGCAAATTTTTTTCCTAAAGAAGATAAGAGGATAAGACATATACCAATGTGGGTTATCCTAAAAACGTAAATAATAAGATAAAGAATGTAGATAACATATCATTTGAGATTCATCTATAGCAAATGCATTATTTGTAATATACAAGCGAACCGTTCTATAACTAGAGGTGATCAATATAATATGGGAGGATTCAAAGATTTGGTGAATTTGATACATGTCTTTCAGAATTTTTTTCACCAATGTTCTTCGTGTTCTAATTTTCTTACAACTCTTGTCATGGTGGTGTCAATCCACGGTCAGATAAAAATTCAAAATCCTAAAAATTATTGTTTGTGTGGATCAAGTCATAGACAAAAATAGGAGTTACATAGAAAGGAGATCCAACCAAAAGAAAATATCCAATAAACTTAACTTTATATACTTTGTGTTAAATCAAGTACTCTTTTTTTACATCTATGTTTCTCCAATTTTGTCCTCATCGCTAGGGCTGTAAAAAAGGGTCGTTGTTTGCGAGCAGCTCATGTTCGGCTTGTTAAAAAGCTCGTGTTCGACTCGTTCGCTAAGTTAACGAGCAGAACACGAACAAAGATTTATTTGTTTTCGGCTCCTTTTGGCTTGAAATATTAGTCATCAATTTATATATATATATATATATATATATATATAAAATTTTTTTTACGATGAGTATTATTTTTAAAAAATTTAATTGACTACAAGGCTACAATGATTTATAATCAATTAAAAATATTAATTAATAAAATAGAATAAAAAATATTAAATTAGATTCAAATGCCGTTTTAATATAAACAAAAATTTTTAAATCTTGTCCCAATCCTTAAAATTTTATGAGTAGGTGATTAGGATTGTCAAAACAACTCTTTATTTGTGAACAGTTTGTGTTCGGCTCGCAAAGCAAATGAGCCGAACACGAACACATTTTTTAAGCTCGAAATACTAACGAGCCGAACACGAGCTATGCCTGGCTCGCTCGTGTTTAGCTCGTTCGCACCCCTACTCATCGCACACCAAATTCTAACGCTAGCCTACATTAAAATTAAAATCTTTTGTCATGATTAAATCTATAGTAAAAGTTTAATTGTATCATGCATAATATTTGAAAAGATGCTAGTGTCTCAAATGTAGCTTAAATGAGGTTCCCAAATCATTAGGACTTGATTTACCATTCCCTTTCATCAAACATTTGATGGGATCATCAAACCTTTTATTAATATTCAATGGTAAGCTAATTTTATATTATTATTCTTTTTATAGAAATTTGAGTGAATTTAATTGCAAATATATGCACACTGTCTATGAAAGACCTTAAACTCGGGACCTCTGAAGAGAACGATTAAAGTCTTAACAAAACTACTAAGATAGCTCGCTCATTTATTATTTTTCATAAAATATTTTACAATATCAAATTAAAAAATACAAATAAAAGTAGGATAGTACACCCTTTTTTATAGGTCCAAGAGCTTCAAAATTTTCCACACTCCATGTTTGGTATAATAAAGCTTATTTATGGTGAATTCAGAGGTTAGCTCTCTCACATTTGAGTGATTTTTTCATATTGTTTAATCTAAAGAGACTTTCCTTGTTTCTACTCTCAAAATTGCCTCGAGAGATAACTCTATTTTTGATGTGTGCTAGAAAATTCGCGACGGTAGAGTGACTGATTATTGTCTTTGCATTGTACGAGAATTCAGCACACACACAGATGAAAAAGAAATAAATGGCGACGACTCTAGAAGTTTTTACGTGAAAAACCAGTAAAGGGAGAAACCACAGGGCCTAGCCCAGTTGTGAAAATCCACTATTGATTGATGATTACAAAAATCCCTTGTCACGCATACGGGAAAGAGTAATTATATTATTCAGATTACAATGTCGATTGACAGCGTCTAGTTGTTGCTGATCGATAATGGTGGTCGACGACGGTAAGCACTGGTCAACGAGGGACGACGATGGTTGATGAGGGTCGAAGGATGTCGACGATAAAGTTCGGCAGTGGTCGACGGCGGTCAGCGGTGTTCGACGACGGTCGGGGTTGATGCTAAGCTGCATATTCTCCTCAATGCTTCTGACTCTCTCTAGGCTTCAGGTCCCCCTCATGTGAGGGTTGGGGATCTATTTATAGTATTTTTGGGTGCAATTAATGCAGCCATTTTGATTGGACGGTCCAGAGGACTTCCCTTGATCAGACAGCATTTAGGGGGCATTTGATGACCTTAAATATGTCGTAATTAAGTGAACTTGGGCTCGTTGGATTTGTCTTACCGAGAAGTTCAATTCGAGTAAAGGCTTGCTAGTGTTGGCATTTGTTCCACCTTTTAAATGTGTCCGAAAATCTTCTAAGAATAGATTAATGACTTGATATAATCTTGATTTGACTCGGATTGGACTAGTTTTTCTATCATTAGGTTCGTCTCATCGATTCGGTCATTTTGATTATAAGTTTACTGAAATCAGAGCTTTGGATGACTTTTTATCATGATTTGAATGTTTCTTATTCAAAATATTGTCTCGAGATTCATGCCGGATGATGGAAATTAGTTGGCTGCGTATCAGTTTGCTCTTTGGATTTTTATCACCGTGAATATTTTTTTCATATAATAAAGTGTGTACTTGGCATTAACTTTTAATTTTTATTGTTCAAGGAAAATTTTTATGGTGTTATATTACTCCAAGCATCTAGTTTTTTATTTTATTTTTAGCATTAATTCATATATTCTACAGAGAAGAATTTTAGATTTAAATCTATCTATGAAGATGCTCAAATCCTCCTCATAAACCCATGATATTTTAGTCGAACCCTTGACCAAAACAAGAAAAAAGAAACCGATATATATATAAAGCCGTAGAAAGATAGATACTTTAAAAGATTTCACAATAGAAAATTTAGATTATTATATGTTTTGTCCTTAAAATGTCTTTTTTACATCATATTTATAGGTTTTTTTAGTGTTATATGCACGTGAGAATGTATTTTTATTTAATAAATTAATATATGAGGTTATATTATAGATATTTGGACATAATGATTAAAATACATGTGTAATTTTTTTATTGAGTGCTTTGAAAGTCTTGCTAGGTGACTAAATAACCGGAGTCTCCATCTCAAAGTTTGTGGATTCTTATTGCTCGTGAATGGGTGCTTTTAAGGTCGATGATCAGCGTCCTTTAGACATGCTAAGTAACTTTCAAGTTCGAACCCATGTATATGGGCGAGTGTAGTTTGAGTTTGAGTCTTCTAGATTGGGTGAGCGCTTTCTGAGCTTGGACATCCAACTAGGGCAATTGTTCTTTAAACTTGTCACATGACTAGACAATTACTCTGATCTTTAACACTGCAATCAAATAGTGACTTCCAATCCTAGAGAACGATTTTGAGAGCCCCATATCCTAGTTAGTTCCTAGAATTTCTTCTGGCCTCCTCAAATTTGCCTTAACTACATATTTGCCAAATAAATTTGCCCACAATTATAATATATGGTTGTTCATGTGTATACGAGAGACAAAAGTATTACGTGTAGCCGATCATAAATTCAAACGATGATTCAGATGCAACCACACCACCAAACATTGAACAGCGGCCTGTTCGATAACCATTCTATTTTTCAAGGAAACAAAAATTGAAAGTAGTAAATAACGAACTTCATAAATTGCATAAAAAGTGTTACAAACCCAATACATACTTAGCATGATAATACATAAAAAGTGTTACAAACCCAATACTAAAACTATATATATCATCATCCCTATACTCTTCATCTACCATGAAATATATAGATTTAAGATAAATATTTCCTTATCTAAACTTTCAACATACTGATAAATGCATGCTTAATACAATACTGAAAATTAGTTCACTTGAAGCCGACCGTTGGTCTCCTTTGTAATAGCTGCAATACAGCTCGAAGTCCTCATGATCCCTCCCTTCTTCATCTTCCCCGTTGAGTCTCCTGCCAACTTTGGATCCATCGCTCTAGAAGAACTCCTCCTCAACATCTCTCTCATGGCTTCCGCTTGATACAGCACAGGCTGCTTCCTCCCAATCTTATTAAACTTAGAGCACACGCTCATATGCGAATGAAGAGCTTCTTCTTTATTCCCTCCCATCTTCTCCATCTCCTCCTTCACTGCCTCAGAACAGAGCCCACAAATCCAATGCCCGCTGAACTTCTCTCTGACTCCTTTGATGTAAGCCGTCGTGAACTCCTCCGACATGCAGCAGCACTCGCATTTGGCGTTCTCTACTTCCGATATTTGCGGAAGCTTACGGACGTCTTCATTGCGTTTTCTGCTGAGCTCCATTGAAAGATCGGATTTTGCTCTTGAAAGCATGTCTCTGCTCTCTCCCTGTGCTTTCTTCCTGGAGCTGAATCTTTTGGAGAACGCAGTGAGGCCGCCGCTGTAAACAGAGACTTCTCCTTTTGGTCCCATGGCGTTCTGCTAATAAGTGTTTGTGAGGGATGTGCAGGAGGTGTGTTGTGAGTGATGAGTGGAGGTTGGAGCATTAGGGTTTATTTATAGGGCTGCGTGGGTTTGTACTTTGACCTTTCATGTGTGGACCACCAAAAAGAAATTTTTAGTTGGTTTTGCTCAATTGCTTTATGGCTTCATTCAGGATCGCATCGAAATAAATGAGTTAAGTTACGAGTTAAAATTTTAGTTCGAATTTTTTGAGTCAATTTCAACCCAAACCCAGCTCAGCTCAAAATTGGATCTTTCCCAGCCATAATAATGCTAGAACTATGAGTTTACGAATTTAACTCAGGCATTGTTAATCACTCGAAAAATGATTCAAATTTTGACTAGGATCGAGATCGAATCGAAATAAACGAGATGATCCATGAGGCCAAAATTTTGGATCAATTTTTTTTGGTCGACCACAGCTTTCCCTCGAAATTAGATCGTTAACAACACTGTGTGCAGACTTCGAAAAATTATTGCATTAGGAGTCCTCATGCAATTTTGCATCAGGACTCAAACCACGATTACTATATGCAGTGCAGCGGCACGCTGCATGTATTAAATTTGAAGCATATCCGTACAGCGTGATGACTCGATTGAAGCTTCAACTGAAACCGCATCAAACTCCTGAAACAATAATTCCTCGCGAACTTCGCAATATAATTAATATCATCAAAATACAATAAAATCCGCATATACTTCCTCCACACCTAATAATTTCTCAAGGACCACATGTTTATGCATGTGGTGGAAAGAAGAAGTACAATGATTTTCGTGAACCCATTAATGGTGATAGATATAGAGCACACTTTTGGCGTTCTAAAATGAGTGGCGTCAGAGATTATGGTGACTAATGCAGCTGATGGTGAGTCTAGTTCATGACCATGGATGGCTGTGGGCAGCGAAGGCAACACAGCCATAATCAGCAGCCCATTGTATTCAGGCAAGTTGTGTTAGATGTTCAGCCTGCACGTGAACTTTGATGTGGTTGATTTCAATTAATGAAGAGCACGGAATACCTTATAAGTTATTAACGTTAATCATAGAAATGAAACTGTGCATGTCTATGAAAGTTTGATGGCAGATTGCTGTTTCTTACTTCTCTGAATGCTTGGTGGAGAGTCTTGCAAGTCTTGCCGTAGCACGAGTGCGGATGAAGGCGTGGTGAGCATGTCATCCACGCCGTCGTCCATACGTCAGATCATGGTGGAAAAGTTTATAGCAATAAAATTTTGACAGAATGATCGAGGGTGACTTGTGAGTTTTGTAATAGTTACATAAGGGTTATCATGAATTGATGAGAAGTGGGTTAATCTTCTTCTTCTACTGTTGCTACTGCTACTGCTACTGCTATTAAATGAAGAGAAGATTTTGGATGAATACTAAATTATCTTTTTATGTATGGATTTTTTTTTTAAACTTATTTGTAATTAAGTTGTCTATGTGAGATATATTTTTCTATAATGTATTTAGAAATCCTCTTTAAGAAGGGCTAACTTCATCGATGATCCTCTTTCTTGTTGTATTACGAGCATTAGTTATGTGTTGATATAGCGTCTATAAGTAGAGCACCGAGATAATCTGCATGTTTAATGTATGGTTTATTCCATGTATATTTGTGGTTATGTGTTGCAGTTGGCAAGAAGTATGTCAAGGAGTTAATTAGTAAAAAGAATTTAGAGCAAAAATCAAGTCAAAATCTATGCATTGATGGGGGTCATATTATTGGAAATTAATATTTTTGATTTGGCCTTTAGAGTCATGATATGGCCAAAGAAGCTTAAAAATGCATTTAATAATAAAGTAGCTACCACATCCTTCTCTCAATGAATAAGATGGTTATGCCAAGCCATACCAACTTCCCAAACACTTGCTACAATCATGCAAACCACACCCTTAATATGAATATTTAAAAATGACAAATGTAGGACATGGGAAAAATAGTTAAAAAAAATAATATGTTTGGTATCATAAATGATTAATGTTGATTGGAATGAAATTTGGATACTAGTATTAAAATAATTTTTTTTCAATTTAGCTTAGTGACTAAGGGCCCATTTCTCTGGTGTTGAATTTATTTCAATTTCAAACCCTGAAGATAGTTTAGTTCCAAGGATCCATCAAGTGGTAGTAGAGCAAACCCAAGCGAGGACACAAGCACACAATTTGGAGACTTGTTTACTTATTGAGAATTTCCCAATTTTCAATTAGATAACCATATGTCATGTATTGTTTATATCCAATTGTCTTTTGTTTTCATGTTTACTTGTAGGTATTCTATGCCTATTGGAAATTTCATGAAAATGTTCGCTTATGAACTTGATCTAACTGAACTAGCTGCCAACCTTTAAATTATCACTATTAACATCAATTAAAAATCTCAAATTTTGGAGTTTTTTGAGTTTCATAAAAAATCTCTTTTTTTTTTCTAAAAATTAAGAGTTAGAAGCAACAGGCTCAAACCTTGGTTTAGACTCAGCTTGAGTCACTGGGGAGGGCTGACTGGGCTCCCCTCTCTCCTCATAGGGGATGAACTTGTAGTAGCTGACTAAGGAGTCATTGGCTCTGAACCCGACCTTTCCTCCTAAGACTCCTCGTCGGTATCAATTCTCGGTACATTCAGAGTTCGTTTGGCCTCTTAATGCAGCCTCTTCACCGATCATAGAATATTTTCTCTCAATAAGAATCAGCTCTCCAGTGGAGATTTTATGGAGATTCTATGAATCACAGTGGTAGTTTTAGAAACAAAATGAATATAGTCTGAACCTGTGGTCCTGTTGTCAACATGGGTGGTCATCTCCACCCAGCTCGCTACTCTAGCAACTTTTGGGTGAAATGCTTTCTTTTGTGGTTCATATCAAGAAAGCCAGATAGCCACATCAAGCTGTTGTCACTCCTTCCAAGCATTTGACTCTACATATAAGGCCGCAATCATCGTATCAAATATATCTAGATCAAGCACCCGGTTCACCACCATCGCATTGGTGTACTAGTGGATAGATAAATGCTTCCCCTCAATAGCCACAAACATGCCTCAAATCTAGCGAGAAACAAACTTCTTCTTATACAATCCACCAATTAGATGAGACTGAACTCCCAGTTCAGGGAGGACCAGAGGAAGAAGCCTAACTTCCTTTTCTTTATTTTATTATGAAGTCCAACAGATGGAGCTTCTTGATCAACATCAACAAAACATATTTTTTGGCTCAAATCGGAAGGAAAACATGTGTGAAAGAAGCTCCACCGATCACATCACCTCTTTTCGGCTACAATAGATGATGAATGTCATGAAACCGCTATGGAGTTGGGCTTCATATGAGCCAGGATCACTCCGTAGTAGTTGAGAATCGATCACAACTCATTATAAAATGGCAGTCAAAAGCCCCATCAGAACTGATCTCGGTAAAAAATGAGATATGTCTCATACCCATTGGTCACCCAGTCATTCGATCCCACGACTTGAAGCTAGACAACATCATCAAAAACACGAGCATCTCAGAGCAAAGACACATTGCTCAGAGACAAGGACAACCTCTTGGTCACTGGGAACAATCTAAAGAGTTGGAGTGAGTACTTGGAGGCCATCTGAACAAAATTAAGGAAGGCTCAAGAAGAAAATAAACACAGATGGGGAAAGAAGGATCAAAGGACATCACCCAAAAATCCAACCCTCAGCCCCTATATACAGTGTGCCAAAGGGAGTTGAACTATCACGAGGTTCGTACCTTGATTTTGAAAAGTTGCATCACATCAACACAGTGTTCAAGGAAAAATTAATTACCAAAATAAATTCAAAATTTTATTCATAATGGAAGCTTTTACTCATCTACCGCTTTGGTCGAGACAAGTTCTCACCAAAGAAGCTTTTTATACAATATCTTTTCTTAAAATCTAAATTTATCCACACTATCCTTATATGCCTAGACCCATAGGACCAAACAAGTCTCTTGAACGTCTGTCAGTTCCATCAGAGGGACCACAACCACTTCTTGTGGCTCCCTTATTTCATCACCTCTCAACATCTGAAATGATCCAAGCATAGGAGTCTTCCATCTCCTCTAGTCGAAGGGCCAACAACCTAGCAGAAATCCTTCACGTGTCAATCCCCCCTCCTTGGACTGTAGAAGGGTTGAACGAGTGGTTCACCACATTCTGCTTGCCCTGGGCTAGCACCGGAGTTGCTCGAACTTCCTCGAGTTTCTCCCTAGCCATCGTCCCTCGTTTGAGAGTCGATAATATGGATCACAACAGTTGCATCAGAAACAAGCATCATAAAATAAGAAAAATAGATTTTACAAAGCCATGAAGATTGAGTCTCCCATACCCAAGATTTGATCTTCCTAAGTTCATTTAAGCGATAAATTACTCTCACTAAGTGGTTGTGGGGCCGCCACAATTATTGGTCCCTCAGTCGGTGGTAGCGCACCAAGGGATTCTTGCCCTCTAGGCACAGAAGCTTCAACAACTTTCTTCATAGGGGGTTCGACCAGTTGGATGTTGGTTTCTGGGGGAGGTTGGGTCAATGGGCCTATAATCGAATCGACCGGTCTACTCTTATCCTCTGCACAAATCTTCTCCTTTCAGAGCGCTTGAAGAGAGTCATATGAACTCATCTCATATATCGGTCTAGCTACTTTTGATTCTTTGAAACAAACTTCTTCTTGCGACCTTGCCTTTCGATCTCTTTCCAACCTTGGTTTTCCTATTTCCCTCAGACACCTTCTTCGCATTCAGGCATTTTATCTCACTTTGATCACAACTTCTCCTCAAAATGGGGTTGGAGCATAGACAACTCGGGAGCCCTTCTCATCATCTCAGAGTTGGGGACATCGTCTGTAGGTTTCTGAGTAATCAAAGTGAAATTATAGGAACTGGCTGACTCAAGTGCGCAAACAGAGAGATAAGGTTGAATAGCAAAAGCGTCAATCATGCCCTATTCCCAAGGGTTATAAGCACAAAAATCCAGAGAGTATAATTACTAAAAAGCTCTGATTGTGAAATAAATGAATATGATTTTTGCATCTAATTCTCTTATTTCTAATGTAACCTTTGCTTTCGAGAATCAAGAGAATCGAGGAACTAAATATGTGCAAAAAAATGAGTCTCAAGGAAATCAAACAAACGGTAGGTACAATAGAGCACATATAATGGGGCCCATGAGCAGAAGATTAAAGGCCCATGGGTAGAAGACAAAAGGTCCCTCAGTGAAAGGCCAAGGGTTCAACTTCAGAAGACTAAATGCCCACTATCTAGCAAATATCAGAAGACTAAGCATCCATTAGCGAAACACCAAAAGATTTGCTTGATCAGGCGTATCCCCCCTTTCCATGGGGTTGGAGATTGACCGAGTGAAAGCAACCAAGCAAGAGTTGTCCGAATTAAAGGTTGTTGAGTCTAATAAGACATGGCCTTATTCAAAGAAAGGATGCAACATTACCAATTCTTTCAACAGAAGCCCCTGAAACGCCTCATTCCAGGCCGAGAACTGGCCAGAATGTGCTAAAAAAATATTCCAAATGATCTATTTTATTGAGAAGTGAGCTACCTATCATTATTGTAATTTACCATCTGCATGATAGTTTTCTTTTATCTCATCGTGACAGGAGTTCCTCAACCACGTGTGTAAAAGTGCTAAAAAAATATTCCAAATGATCTCTTTTATTGAGGAGTGAGCTATCTATCATTATTGTAATTTACCATATGCGTGATAGTTTTCTTTTATCTCATCGTGACAGGAGTTCCTCAACCAGGTGTGTACAACTGACTGCTAGCCTAGTGTGGCTGACCAGCTGACTTACACTATCTTCAAATATGGAGTTTACAAAACCATCTCATCCCAAGAGCCCTGTCTTTTATATCTTCTCCCTTTATTTATTTTTTTATTTTTAATTTTTTTTATTTTTTTTTTGCGGATGAGATGGTGGCCCAATGATTGAGTATTTCCTTCTGCAATTTTTTTATGTGATATTCTTATTTTATTTTATTTTTGTTAAAAGTTTAGTGTTATCTCTCTTCTCTAACACTTTGTTGTGAATTTCTTTTTTGGATTCTATAATTTCTTTATCAGGAATAGTTTTGTAAATATTTTATAGATGCACTTATCTTTGACATAGTAGTTGAGAGTGTACTCTACAGTTGTGAAGTCGCAGGTTTGAATCCAACATGAATGCATTGCACGTGCTCTGGATCTACGTTCGTTGCTCTTTTCAATTGAAATATATAATTTGTTATACCTTCGTTAGAACATGAACCTTGCAAAATAGTGATTAATAATGCAAAAAAGATAAATTTCAAGTATTCAGTTGCAAAGATTGCATGAAAAAGGTTAATTCATCATTGTGGAAAAAATTATTAAATCGGAAGACTTAATGCAAAATTATACCAGGACTAATAAAAGCACGTCATGTGTCTACTGCATTGGGATCATACAAGAAATATAAAACAGAGCATTTTTTATATTTTTAGGAAAGTTAACATTAAGTCTGATCTATGTGCTTTAAATTAAAAAAAAAAAATTGAAAATCATATCTAAAATATTTAATTAGTTGTATATAAATTTTAATTTATAATTTTGTATATATATATATATATATATATATATGTACCATATTTTTGTGGTTGATTGTATTTTAATTAGACTTATTTAATTAATATTATGCCTTTTAATTAGTTAATTACATGCATAAATTAGAAAAAAAATTAGTTTGATATATGCATAAATTTTTTTACAGTTGCATGTATCTGATAGATTAATATTTTTTTACATTTATTTTGTTACAAATATGTCATTTAATTACTTATAATAAAGCTAGCCAAAAAAATATTTTGATATATGCATAAATTTTCTTACAGTTGCATTTATGTGCTAAATTAATATTTTTTTACATTTATTTTATTACAAATATGACATCGCGTTTAGGGCGGCAGTTCGATAGCGGTGTGGTGCCGAATCATAGTTTTGGCAGAGGTCACCCATCTGCTCACCAAGGGATATGATTTGTCTCATGTATAGCGCAAGAGATTGGCACATTCGAGAAGGACGTCTTGCATTGAAGATAAATTGATTAATATTGGATCATTTCAAAAGCTGGGTGGGTAGGAAAGGATGTGACTCTTTGAACATTATGAAAAAAAGTTACCAGATACCTAGGTGAACACATATTGTGTCCATATGAGTTCAAGGACTAGGAAGCTTGATTCGTAGTTAACACGCTACAAAATATATACGACACTCTAGGCGGTGTCATAGGAAGCGAGGTGAGTGACTCATATAAGCCACCTCCACGCAATGTGTGCGAGTGTCTATCCCCCCCCACACATACAGTGATATATGTGGGGGAAAACACTTGCAAGTGTGGGTGCTCAACGAGACATCACAAGTGGGGGTCCCCAAAGAGACACCCCACCCATGGATGCTCAAAGAGACATCAAAACATGTCATATGTGAAACATATAGCGAGCATGAACCAAAGTGAATGGTCGATCAAGCCGCGGCGGTTGATCAAACCAAAGTGAATGCTTGATCAAGCCAAAGTGGCCGATCAAACCACAGTGAATTAGCGTTCAGACCGGGACAACCAATCAAACTAAAGTGAATGGTCGATTGGGCTGGGGCGGCTGATCGAACAAAAGTGAATTATCGATCAGATCAGGGCGGCCGATCGAACCAAAGTGAATAGTTGATCCAACAGGGGGCCAATCGAACCAAAGTGAATTAGCGATTGGACAGGGCTGCCGATCGAACTGAAGTGAATGGTCGATTGGGCTGGGGCAGCCAATCTAACCCAAGTGAATTGTCGATATGGCCAGGGCGACCGATCGAACGAAAGTGAATGGTCGATAGAGCCGAGACTGCCGATCAGACTAATAGTAAATGTCAATCAGGCCAGGGCGGCCGATCGAACAATGGTGCTCATGCGATCGACAAGCAATAAGCAAAATGCCACAAATGAGCATGCAAGCAATGCAACCCAAAATACTTCGATGACACGTCAAACTCGTCCTATTGATCTCACACAGATACCAAGGGTTTTCACGTGTGGATATGCACATAGTCGCCTCTGATTGTAGCAAGAAAGTGTATGGAATTTTTCTTCTTGATTGCTCGGAGGAAAGATTTTTCTCCTCTTGCAAAACGGAGTAGCTACAAAGCTTTTTATTTTCTACAAGTGCAATGTTTCAATCCCTCCACTAAGGATCAGATCCTGCTAAAGCCATGAAAAATTGAGATTCCGACCCGCTCTGGTTTGGGCTAAGGCTTGCAAGGAAACTCATTTGGCTTTGCTAGGGATTTGGCAATGAATGTAAAGTCCTATCCTAGGCTTTCTCTAAGATAAAATTTGCCTATCAATAGGTGTATGGTCGTGTCGAGTAATATCGGTTGGCTAACTTGCTTAGCGTGGGTGACCAAACCCACGACGACACCACAAAAATGACCAATCAAAAGGCGTATGGCCAGATCGACCGGTATGGTTAGACCAATCAGATAGTCCGATAATGAGAGATCGATTGAGTTAGACGATACTGAGTGGCCGGTTAGACTCACTTAGTGTGGGCAACCAAACCCACAACACATAGCAAAATATAGTCCTAGGGCTGCGTATGAAATAAAATACGTAGGTTGAGGAGGTTATAGTGTCGAGGTGGTTAATCAAAGTCTAGTCGTTGTTCATTAAGAAGCTCTCATAGTCACGAAGAGATTTCGATGACACTGCTAGCACATGCCTCCGCTTTCCTCGGGTGATGAAACTCACCTTGCAAGGGGTTTTCCGGCGCCGACGCAACACCACTCTTCACTCTTACTCTTTGTTTATCAGACCAAGACGGTGACCGAGAAATAAAATGCGAGAGGAAGAAGAAGGAAGGAAAATAAAGAAGTGGAAGAGGAAGAAGAAGAATGGAAAAGCTAACTCTGTAAGATTCTCCAAGCACTCCTGTGATCACTCCTCAAGTTCTCTGTCTCTCCCATCAGTTTCTCCGACCAGGAGATGACTGAGAAAGAATACACAAGAGGAGGAAGAAGAAAGAAACAGAGAAGAAAAAGGAGAAGAAGGGTGAAGAAACTCTCCAAGAACTCTCGCAAACTCTCCCCCAACTCTCCGTGATCATTCTTGGCTCTTCCCCAGTGAAATGAGTGCGGTCCTTCCAAATCTCCCCATTAGAAAGGATATTCTTCCGGTGCAGAGGTTCGAATGACCACTTGCCTCTTTTTTCAAGCACCCAGGTTAGCTCAGAGGTCATTTTTGGCTTTGGACCGGTCCAACGGCTTATACCAACATTCGAAAGGCATCCATAAGGAAAAACAGGGACGAGGAAATGAAATGAATCAAAAGAGGCTGAATACGTGGTGTGGCCGCGCCTCAAATGGGGTGTGGTCATTCCTGGGTGGTCACGCCCCCATGTGGGCGTGGCCACGCTCAGGCATGGTCATGCCTACCCCATTTGGGGTTATTTTCTGGTTATGGTGATTTAGATCACATGACAAGACTTGTAAGGCCCTCCATAAGCAAAAACGACGTTCAAGACGCATCCATGCTGTCTGTTCCGCCATCTAGAGTAATCTAAAAAAATAATTGCTCACGAGCAAGCCAATTTAGAGTCTGATTTGTACGCGTTACGCCGAACAAAACTCGTTCCGTCGGGACCGTCCCATCAATGTAATGCGGCCGGCCCTCACCTTATAAGAAAAATATTACGATGCTTTTAAGACTCAACTTACGCAAAAAGATAATAATAATAATAATAAAATTAATAAAATTAAAATCCTTGATAAAGCCCCAAATTCACTCCAAGATCAAAATTCTTGATAAAGCCCCAACCCATAATTTTCATTTTTATCAATATCTCAATAATTTGATGGCAGCACACATAAATATATAATCCCATTGTTAAAAAAAATCATTTAGATGTTAATTTTATAAATTCGAATAATTACATACAAATCACCTGAAACAATAAAATTTACAAATTTACTACCTGTGAATTTTTTTTTTTTTTTTTGAACTAAAGAACCAATGTATCCGCACGTGTCATGACCAAACTATCGAGAAATCTATAAAAATGAAAAATTTCAGTTAAGATTTTACCGCGAATTTTGCAATTTGAGTGAGAATCTGAATAAACGGATGAAAGCGGGTGGTTAATTTGTAAATTTTTGTTCACGAACAGCTTGTGTTCGATTCGTTTGCTAAGAAGGAATCGAACACGAACATTTTTTTTTTTGTGCTCAATATATAAACGAGCCGAGCTTTTTTTGGCTCGAAATAATTATATATATATATATATATATATATGTATATATATATATAATCAATATTATTTTTAAACGATTTAATTGACTACAACACTACAAAGATTTATAGTAATTAAAATTACTAATTAAAAAGATAAAAAAAAAGATTAAATTCTATTTAAATGAATATTTTTATATAATTAACGAGATTCTCCCCACCCATAACATTCTACAGCTAGGTGATTAGGGTTGTGAAAATAACTCATTATTCGTGAATAACTCGTGTTTGACTCGATAAGCAAGCGAGTTAAACAAACAAAAATTTTTTTGAATTCGATATATAAACTAACCGAACACGAACAATGATATTTTTTAACAACCGAGTCTGAATCTCGCTCAATTTCGAACATTTTACGCTCATGGCGTACGCGTACTATCTTAAAGTTGTCGAAATGATTTTTCTGCTCATATTCGGCTCATTTACTTAGCAAATCGAACACGAATAAATTTTTTGTATCCGAAATATAAACCAGATATTTTAACAAGCTATTGATATTTTATGATAAACTAGTGGTTTGTATGTAATTGATAATTTAAGTGGTCTGCTTATCCCCACGTAGAATGCAGTGACTGCGAAGCCAAGGTGAGCAGGAAGAATAGTCTACAGAACAAGCAGTGGGCTGTGATGGCAACGCCTGTCTCTGCGGCAGCCATGGCCGCCGAAGCAAATGCTTTGCCTCTAAACTGCATCAGTATCTCAGATCCTGACATCCAGAAATCCACTTCCCTCCTCAAGCAAGTCAGTTAGTTTTCCCTCTGATCACTCACTTTGTTCTCTTCCACTTCTAAAAATCATGGTTTTGGCTAATTCATTGTAACCCGAACCTAAGCTTCTTCATATCTTACTGGTTTTCTTGACGCTTGAATATGGTATTTGCGTGACAGCCGGAACTCTTACCCACACCCGTCAAGGTGTTGTCCACTTTGGCCTAATGGCGTCAGGGTTTTGCACCGAGGATTGGTCCAGTATAGGCGCGTTTAACTTTAGAGTTTCTAATGAAATTTCACCGTTACATCAAAGGCGTCTCAATGTTTGAGAGTTCGGCTTCATTATACTAAAGGGGTTTTACAATCTTTCCCTCTTAAGTAATGCACGTTCTCGTTAGTTTTCTTATCCTAGAATCATTCACCAGGTAGATAGGAATCTAGAGGTGACTGTTATGAAATTTAGGGCGAACAAGACGCAAATCCAGAAGAAGAACACATATATTTAACGAAGTTCGGCATAGACATGCCTACATCCTCTGGAGCAGAGCGGCGAATTTCACTATTTCAGAGGAGTTACAATAGTTCGGTTCACATATCTATAGGATTACACATATTTAGATCACACGGATAAATTACTAACTCGCCCTTGCTCCCCTCAACCCACTAAATATGAAGAGACACACCTCTTCACCAAGAAAACTCCAACTACCTAGATATGAGCCATACCTAACAGTGACTTCCACCTTGTAGCACTTTGTCCTATCCAGAGTTCAAGAGATGGCTCTCATGATGTAACACTTTTTTCTGTATGATATTTTAGTTCCCATCTTTAGACTGTCACAGACTTAATTTTCTATGGAGTTCAACACTTTAACACATTTTACATGTTTAAGGCTGAAGTTGTGTAGTGGTAGTTCGAGATTTTTCTTTATAACATCAAGTTTTTCTTTTCAATTATAATGTGGGGCTTTTGATTTTTTTATTTTGTGAATTTACTTGTATTATGGTGCTATTTACTTGAAATCATCTATATGATAGCTACGGGCATAGTTAGCAAATTATTTTAAGGAAAGTACCTATGATCTTGTAATTAGAGGTGAATATTAACATTTTAAGATTATGATTGAGCCACATAATTTGTGATGTATTATTGTTCATCATTTTAAAAAAAAAATGCTTGCATTATAGTTCTTTGCATTGGCTAAAAAGGTTGGGGGCAAAAATAGATGGAAAAAAGATCTGAAGTTCAACATGGATTATTGTAATAATCGTCTCTTTTATACCTGATGAGTGGTTGTATTCTATTGATGCCTAACAACACTGTTATTTTATTAAATGTTTGTTTCAGGCATGCCTAGATTCTGGATTTTTTTATGTAATTGATCACGGCATTAGCGAAGAATTCATGAATGAGCTTTTCGTCCAGAGTAGAAGCTTTTTTAATCTCCCATTACAGAAAAAAATGGAGTTGCTTCGCAATGAAAAGAATCGCGGTTATACACCCACACTAGATGAGACTTTGGATCCAGGAAATCAAGTGGAAGGTTTGTTTCCCAACCTTAGTGCTTCTGCAAAACTACCTATAAATTTTCCTTTAGCTTTGCTTCATATTGAATGCAATTTTAGGAAATTATACTCATTGAACCATAACTTGACTCTCTGAATGAAAGTTTGTTGTTTAGTTGTGTCTAGTGCATACAAAAGTAGTGCATACCTTTTCTTTTGTTTTTGGATTACCTGACTTTCTAAATGGCATTATGATTGATGGACTTCCTAAGAACATTATACACTATTTCTTTGGAGTTTTGAGATGGTTGGACTTTCAAAAGAGCACTCCATATTGACTTCTTTATACCATGGTATTTTTTCTTTCAATGAGGAATGCCAACTTACCTTTCTGTAAACTATTCAGCTTGTTATTTTTCTATGCCACAATCAAAGCAAAGAGGTTGAAAAACTAATAATGATTTCTTCAAAGTCTTATGCCACTCTCTTGAGAATAATCTAAAAATATCTCTTAGTTTCATCATATTTGAGCAGCTAACAACCTTTTGAATTTATACTCTTATGTTTTTTAGATTTAAAAATTTAGAATGAGAGGGAAAATATTTCATCTAAAAATTTAAAGCTTTTGGATTTTTGATTAAGATGTCATTCACATGGCCTAATCTCCTTTTCATTTTTTCTTTTGTCAATTCTTTAATAAAGTGCATTGGTAAGCATATAGTCTTATATGCAACAATGAGGAATTTAAAAGTCAAATATGTCCTCAGAACAAGCAAAAAAATTAATTTGAAAAGATGATAGCAGTAGCATTTTCTATATTCAATGTAGTTTTTTCTTTTAAATAATTCAAATAAAGAGGAAATGATCTTGTCCAGAAGTTTCGAAATCTTAAATTATTTCATAGTATATTTTTCCTTTCAAGATGGAGTCTTTTTAGAGTAGATCTATTTTTTTCAAGTTCTCTTTTCTCAACTTCTACTATATCATGTGTAATATAGATATCATATTGGGATTTTGGTTCCTTTGAAATTAAAATAAATTGAATTTCACTAGATAACGTGAATAAATGCTATTTATTAATTTACAATCCCATTTTCAACCGTAGGGGAAAATGAAATGAAATTTATTAGGTCATTTTTATAACTCGCATGTGTCCTCATCATAAGGGACAACTCAATTTCTGATCCAACAAAGAATGGTGATAAAAAACTTTTGCTCAATTTATTCTCAATGAAAAAAGACTGATGAAAAATAATGTCAATTCAATTCTTTTATCTTTATATTTTCTTTCATTTCCTCTTCTTTAGTATTTGTAGACCAAACTAATGCTTTATCTTTTACCAGGGAAATGAGAAAAGGTGATGATAAAAAAAGAAAATTAAGTATAGCTTCACACTTTTAGTATATAATAGGAAGTTAAATGAAGGCAAACAAAAACAACATAAATAGAGACATTCTCTTAGCAAATGAGATAAAGTAGGGAATGTGCTTGCCTATACCATTTCCTAGGGCATTGTCATGGTGCTACTAAGGAACTCTTCTTGTCATCCATTTTAATTAATTTCATCTTCCATCATTAGATAATCAATTTTAGATATTTCCTCTAATAATACCCCTCCATAGTTAATTTATTTACTTTGAAGTTGCTTGAATAGTTTTCTTATGTGACTATTGTTTTATATAGTTTTTGAATGGTAAAATATGGTATTTTTGAATATTCTAGGTGATTTCAAAGAAGGATATTTCATAGGTATTGAAGTACCTGAAGATGATCCTCAAGCGGAGAAACCCTTTTATGGTCCAAATCAATGGCCCTCAGAAGGTTACGTACAGATCGTGTTTCCTCATTTTTCTCCTTAGTAGACATTTCTGTAGTTTCCTCTACCTTATTAACCTTATATTGCCAAATTCTTGAAGTAAATATCCAAACTTTGTCGATTAGAGATCCAAAAATTACTTTAAAAGTTTTTTTTTTAATGTTTGTCAAGTTTTTTATTATGCCCGCATTTTCTAAATAATAGTTGTCAGTCAAGTAGCATAAGAAAATTCTATACATTATTTTTAATTTAAAAATATTCTAAATATTTCAACACAGTATCACTTTTTTAAACTGATAAGTCATGGCATATATTAAATGGCATGCTCAGTAACATCCAATAATTTCTATGTGGATCATGGTGTAATTTTGGTAATATTTTAATTATTGTTGTTCTTCTAAATAAATCTTACCTTAAATATATTAAATATTGTTTAGTTTGTGGACCTTTAGTTTATCTACACGATCGCTATGCATTTTGTTTCAAATGCCAAATTGCAATAACAATTATTGAGTTCAATTTTTTTAAAGTTAGATTCAAATTTTTTCAGTTTCTCATCTTACCTTTTTTTGTTTTTTTTTTTTTGAAGATATTTTACCTGGCTGGAGACAGATTATGGAGCAATACCAAATAGAGGCCTTGTAATGAATCTTTTACTTTCTATTGTTAATTTTTTATTTAGTAGCCTTACCAACTCAATTATTACTAATCTTTAAAACTACATATTGAATGATAGTCTACTATCCATTAAACATATAGGAGTCATTTTGTTTTATTAAGGCAAAGATGGGCTCTGATACCCTGTAGTTTTTAGGAGGCAAAAAATATTTTTTCCTCATCAATTTCCTAGAACTCTATTACAAGATAGATAGCAGGGGAAGGCTACCACATTAGGAAAGCCACTAAATTCTCATGCTTGAAAAAAATAAATAGAAAAAAACCAACAATAGCTAATTCTAAAAGTAGAAACTACTCAAAATAAAAAAATAATAAACATAGAAGATATCAACAACTCTGATATTCCAAAGCAATGCCAGACAGTGAACTTCCAAAGTTGCAGTGGTTGAAATTCTGTATCTTAAGATTCTGAGACTATTTTTACAGGAGAGTGTGCAGAACAATTGCTAAGATTATGGCTCTTGCACTTGATTTAGATGTTGATTACTTTGTTAGGCCACAAATACTAGGTGGGCCCATTGCAACATTGAGGCTTCTTCACTATGAAGGTTATTAAGGCATTTTACTGGACATCCATTGTTTTTTCTTCCTAATGTACATTTTGCTTGATACTTTGTGATTTATGCACGAAATGATTTTTCTTTCTTGTTCATGTTATTCAGGTAAAGTTTCTGATCCTGCAAGGGGAATATATGGAAGTGGAGCACACTCTGATTTTGGTTTGCTTACTCTCTTGGCCACTGATGGTGTGGCGGGTCTTCAGGTAATATAAGAAATTTAGGTCAATATAGAGTGTCCATTTTCTATTTTTTTTTCTTCTACTTTTATTTATTAGTGATGCTACTACTCTGTGTTGTACTCTTGTTAGATATGCAAGGATAAGGATGCTCGACCTCGGATATGGGAAAATGTCACTACATTGAAAGGGTTATTCCTCATCTACAATTAGAAAGCTTGCTATTACTTGTTCTTTAGCATCGTTGCATGGTTTCCATCACAGATAGCTAATTTGAACCTAATTATAGTTTTGTCTGAACTCTTCCAAGTTCAAGCTAAGGAACTATAGTTGTTTTGTAGTCATTTGATCCTGGTTTGAAGAGCCATCACATTGAATCCTATTGAATTGATTGTGCTAGTGCTCCTATACTGTCATGATTCTGATTGTGAAATTCTTGCAGAATGTTGCTTCTACATACTCCATATTCTCAATTTTACATCTAGTTCAGCTATTTAGTAGTAGTGTTGAGCTTTTAGTATAAAATGATTACAACTATTTTGATTTTCTTTTTGTCCATTCTGATGAAAGATAATAATTCTTCTCAATTGTTATTCATAATTATAAGATATGAATGTATAAATAAATTGGTTTTATTGTTGCTCGAAATCCCCCTATCCTTGTCAAACAATAACTGCTTCAAAATCGTTTGCTAACTGTGAAACATGTATTTTTCCATTCCAGAGGTTTCATTGTCAATCTTGGTGATTTGCTTGAGCGGTTGACTAATGATGTTTTCAGGTATGACTAATGATGTTTTCACTGACCTTCCAAGTTATTCGTCTTTAATGTCTAATTTCATGTCATCATGCTATGTTTCTGTTATGAAATATGAAAAGCTTTCTATAGGATAGGCATATAAGTTTATCACTTTTGAGGTCAAAGGTTTTAAAGTTTCTCATGGTTCTTGTCAGCTATAATGCAAGCAAATTTAACTTGCACAAAAAATATGGGAGATAAGATACATTTTGTATATTCCTCGATGACCCACCACAAAAAGCTTGAAGAAAAACATCATTTTCATTTTCTTAAATATGATGAATTGTCTTTATTATTCATTTTTAATGTGTGGAGTAACTTTTAGGAAAATTGACTCGTAGATTTTCCCATGGTTTTAGATTATATTGATCTTTTAATGTATTCTCGCAATTTTTGAATTCCAATATGGGGCTTTCTCATTTTAAGAGTGCACAATTCTAAGCTTGTATTCTAGACCTTCAGTTATTTTCCCCTTTGTTTAAGTTTTGCAAACATAATCTCAAATTGCACTTTTTAATGCGATGTTTAATTTTATTTGAATATATAACATATCACTTATTGATTTTCCATTCAATATAATTTTCATAAGTTAATATTTGTGTGCAGATCAACACTTCACCGTGTTGTATTGGATGGACAAGAACGTTATTCTGTAAGGCCCATCACTCCACTCTTATTTGGTTCAACAGAAGGGAATTGCAAAAATTTTTTTTTGAGTATTTTTGTTATAAAAAAATTTAATCGTAAGCACGGACCAAAAAGAAAAAATATTTTTGAATATTTTTTATATTTTTTTTATAATTTTTTTTTTTTTGAATAGTTATAAAATTTTTTTTTTTAATATTTTGTGTTGAAACCAAATCCAATCGTAAGCATGGACCTTACTAATGAGATAGACCAAAGAGACTCACAAGAAAAAGACAATAGCTCTCTCTAAAGAGAGAAGAGAATTCCCTTGTATCTTATTGTTATTAAAAGAATCATCAAGACATATTTATAAAATTTTGAGTGCAATAGGAAGAGCTACATTTTTCTGAAAAGTGATAATTTGATGATAAGGTAACTGGACCATCTCAGACATGCGCACATAGAAATTATGAATTGAGAGAATAGATGTGGATGGTTGTCTTTATGGGTTCTTAAGAGGCTTCTTGGAAGTGGATGAAGCCATTGATTGCTTAGGCGAGATCGCCTGGCAGCAGCATGGAGGGACTCATCGAATTTCTTTTATAACTCGAGTTGAATGCTTTTAGGTGAGGCCAGTGCTTCTTATATGGGCAAGTTTCTATGAACCAAATGTGCTCCCCTGAACTAGGTGAGTGCCTAGGGGTTAGGCAATCATTGTTAGTTTTGAATGAACATGTTTGAGTTAAAGGAGGCTTCTCATATTAGGCAAATGTTTCTTTCACTTGAGAGATTGAGTTCTTTGGTTGGTCCATGATAACTTTAACGAGTTCTCTTGGGATGGAGACTAATCTTCATACACAACAAATCAACTGACTTTGGAGGGCTCATGTTGATTTTGGTCTTATCTTATTAAGGGAATAAATGTTGTTAGGTGTGTTTCTCTCCCCATATTAGGATAAACTGTTATTCATGCAGATTGTATTTATTAGCAACTATATTCCATTATTTTTAATTATAGTTCCGGTTTAACAGATTGCATTTTTTGCGGACCCGAGCCATGAATACCTTGTGGAATGTTTACCATCATGCACTTCTGAGACGAACCCTCCCAAGTAAGTGTGTTATATGCTTATGAAATCTGATGTAAAACTGCGGATTTCAATTTTATGTGCTTTAATTAGTTTTTTTTTATTTGTTTTATGATTCATTTTATTTATTTTTTTCTTTTAGTTAAGAAAGCTATTTACTATTTACAAGTTTGTGATCAACTTATCTTTAGGTACCCACCAATAACATGTGCTGCATACATCGGCCAGCGATTCAAAGATGTACAGGTAGACCTGAGCTCATATCATGGGCAAAAAACAAGTAAATGAATGATATGATATTTTGAATAAAAGGTTGGACTATGCGCATATCACATGTTGTTGCTGTAAGCTTAGTGCAAAGGGGCAAGATTAATCTTTTGCTCATGTTCGTCTGTTATCACAAATTTCTAAATGCTTGTTAATATACTCCGCTTGAGGTGCATAAGGTGAAAATAAAACTAATATTAGAGTATTTAGTTGGACATTTAAGCTTACTAAGCTATGTTCATATTACATGTGATTTGTTCTAAAAAAACAAAGGAGCTAATGGGTTGAAGCTGAGCTATGTTCAGACATGCATTTGTCATTGATTTTTTTTTGTTTATTCCTTGATATGGTTATTTTCTTGCCCTAATTGATGGAATGTTATGAATTGGCATCAAGAGTACATATTTAACAACACAAAGTTTTATTTCCATTATCTTGTGTTTGGATTTATTCTAGAACTTCCCCAAAACTTCTGTTTACTTGAAGGGATTTGTAATGATACATTATGAATGAGAGATCACTTGAGGTCAAAGAGAGTATTCCTTGTAAGATGGTGATGATGCTTGGAAGATAAATTTTTTAGTAAATATCTTATTAAACATTCACATAATCACTAAATATCATGCCCTACATAGCTATAATATGGGTAATTTTATTTAAAATGAACTTCTAATCTTATTTAGTTCAAATAAATGTATAAGAGAGATTGTTGTCAAAAATATATGCATTATGAGGCATATAAAATCATTTTTTAAAAAAGTTCTTAGATGTATAATCATGGGATCACACATTTTGATTATACTATGGTTTAGTTGGATGAAAAAGAGAAATTCAAAATATGTTTCAAAGATTTGGAATAAGATAAATACATTCATATTAGCATTTTTAATATATGTTATCTTTGTGATAACTTGTTAGACCGGTAGCCTAACAACTAGGGCTGTCAATTTGGCTAGTTGTTCGCGAACAATTCGTGTTCGGCTCGTTCGCGAACAAATTTTTAAGCTCGAAATATAAACGAGCCGAACACGAACAAACAATTGTTCGCTCTTGTTCGGCTCAAATTGGCTCGAAAAGAAACAAATAAATAAATATACACACACATATAATACATATTCATAAAATTAAATATTATAAATTATAATTAATTAAAACTTTTTAAAATAAAAAAAATGTAACAAATTTTAAAAAATTAAATCCTATAAATTATAATATATAACAAATTATTAATAAATATTACTTATATAAATATTATATATTTATATAATATAAGTTATATAATTAATATAATAGAATATATAAGTATAAAACTAAAAAAACCGTATCTCCTAAGCCCCGACCTTTCTCTCCGCTCTCAAATGTTCTCTGGTTCGGCTGCCTCTCTCTGTTCCGCCTCTTCTCCTTCCTCTCAAAATCGCGAAAGGTGTTCGGCGGCGAGAGCTTAGGGTTTGCTGTTCGGTTCTTCTTCTCTCAAAATCGTGAAGGGTTTCGCGGCAAGAGCTTCGAGTTTGCTCTTCCTCTTCCTCTTCCTCTTCCGCCGAGTCATCTCCTCCAATGTCGAGCCAAACTCGAGCAGAACTCGAGTCGGAAAATACTATTCGAGCCGAACCTTAAACTTACCGTTCACGAGTTATTTCGAACATGAGCCGATTTCGAGCACGATCTAGTATCAGACGAGCCAAACAGGAGCCGACCATGAGCTCGCTCAGGCTCAGCTAGTTTACAGCCCTACTAACATACTAAGAAGATGCTTACTGCAACAAAGACCAAGATGACCAACTATCCTTTATCCTAACTTAAATTTGGAAAAAAAAGTTACAAGTTGCAAATTTTCAACTCAATAGAAAGCATAATCATAATATAATAAATAGGAGAGTAATAAATTGGTATGTAGCGCCCCTATAACTACCCTAATGAGCTTTAGAAGGATTTAGTCTATATTTTGATTCCTACAAATGTTATTTAGTATGATCATTAAAGTTCACAAACATTAAAATTTTATAGATTTAAGAAGGATGACTTGAAGGAATGATCTAAAAGAAGTTTTAGGTTGTAATGTGTTGTATACCTCTTATGCCATATGTAAAATATCAATACATGAACTAAATGTGCACAAAAAAATGAGTCTGAAGGAAATCAAACAAATGGTAGGTACAATGGAGCACATACAATGGGGCCCATGAGCGGAAGACTAAGGGGCTATCTGATTATGGTAATTATCTTATTGAGGAGTGAGCAACCTATCAGATTATGGTAATTTATCTTCTGCCTGACAACTTACTTTTATCCCGTCATGACCAGAAGTTCCTTATCTACGTATCTGTAGTTGATTGCTAGCCTAGGGCAACCGACCATTTGATCAAGAAATCGAGCCAATTTTTGCCTATCTCAATATCACTGAAGGCCGCTCGATGGCTCTGATTCTCAACAGTCGAATGAGGGAGTCCAGCCAAACCAAGACCCATTAACTCAGGCCGATCGAATCATAAGGAAGTCGAGTCGCAGGTCCACACTTGTAAAATACCCAAAATGTGTTGTAACTCCCCATTAACGTATGAGTAGACATATAATTTCGTATATTGTAACCCCCCTATAAATAAGAGGTTCATTTTATGAAAAATGACCGAGGAACATCCTATATACTCGATTGCTGAATACTTTTTTTGTTTCCAATAGCTTAGTTTATTTATTTATTTATTATTTTTTGTTGATGAGATGATGACCTAATAGTTAGGCGTTTCCTTTCGTACTAATAAATCAAATTCTCGAAGCTAGCCCACCTCATAAAAAAAATCCTATTTTACTGATATTCCTTTTTTATTCTATTTTGTTTAGAATTTTACTATTAACTTTATTCTTTTAACACTTTATTGTGAATTTGGATTACATAATTTCCTTATTAGTAATGGTTTTATAAGTATTTTATAGGTGCCTTTATTCGTGAAATAGTAGTTGAGAGTGTACTCTGTTTGTTAGCCTTTTACAACTCTAGAATGCAATTTGCTATACCATTGAAAGAATTTGAACCTAAAATAGTGATTAAAAATGTGTTTCGAGTATTCAGATGTAAAGATTGCATGAAAAAGGTTAATTCACGTTGTGAGACAAATTCTTACATCAAGAGTCCTGATGCAAAGTTATTTCAGGACTCTAATGAAAGTGCGTCATATGTTCACTGCATCAGATTCATGCAAGAACTCTAATAATTTTTTTTATTATTATTTAGTAGGTCCGTTGTGAGGTGACATATTTTTATTGGAGCATTGATATAGTTTTACATCAGGACTTCTAATGTAATATTTTTTACCAGTGAGGACTCTTCAGCAATATATGAATTTTTTAAAACGGGTTATTTTGATATTTCTTTAATAAGAATGGAATATTTGAAAAAAAAAAAATTAAAAAACGGTAAAATTGGTATAATGAAATTTATTGTTTTTTATTATTTTTTAAATAAAACGTGAAAAACGATTTTGTTTATTTCAACCATAAAACGGAGTATTTTTTTTTTATATTTTTAGGAAAGTTAACGTTAAGTATGATCTATGTAGGTTTTAAATTTAAAAAGAAAATTAGAAATTCCTATCTAAAATTTTTAATTAGTTGTAGATATTTATAAATACCGTATTTTTGTGGTTGTTTGGATTTTAATTAGACTTTATTTTAGTACTAATACGCCATTTAATTAATTAATTACATGCATAAATTAGAAAAAAATTATTTTGATACATGCATTAATTTGTTTACATTTGCATTTTTGTGCTAAATTAATATTTTTAAATTTATTTTATTACAAATATGTTATTTAGGGTGCAATTGGGGGCGGCGGTGCAGTTGTGGTGTGGTATAGTATCGTAGTTTTTTCTGTTTGACAAAACTATATTTTGATCGCGTTCTAAAAAAACTACAGCTAAAAGTTGTGTTTTTCCACCAGACTGGCTATCTGTGATGACTATTAGAAAGCTTGTGATCTGACAGTTTCAAAACAAAAAAAAAATTATAATAGTCACCGCAACTTCTTGAACAGGAGCTTCACAGCTACTTCTTCAAACAGATACAGTTGCTTTAAACAGAACCTTGATTAGTTATAACTAAGCTAGTCAAAAAAATGGTTACCAACTCTCAAGCAATTTTATTCCTTCTCAAACTCCCACAAATAGGTCGCAAATATAAATAACAAATTATAAAGGGTGTTAAAACAAAAATATTGACATACCAAAAATCTGCCGTTTTAATAACTTTCAAATGTTCCTTGCTTCTAAATCACTTGGTGTGTTGAGTTACCCTAATGTCCTGCCAAGTTACCCTGCTGAACTGTCAAGTTAATCTATTGAGTCGATGAGTTGACAAATATATGAGTTGTTGAATTTACGAGTTGCCAAGCAGTGGATCGAGCACGAGTCAAAGATAAAAGGCGAAACAACTCACCGCTTTCACTAAATCGTATTTTTTTAACTAAATCAATGATTTATGCTCGATAAATTGTCTGTGGTGAATAGTGTATGAGAGTGAATCTTGGTAGAGGTCACTCATCTGCTCGCCAAGTGACATGATTTGCCTCATATGTAGCGCAAGAGATTGGCGCATTCGAGAAGGACGTCTTGCTCTGAAGATGAATTGGTTAATATTGGAACTTCTGAAAAGCTGAGTGGGTAGGTAAGGATGCAACCTTGAACATTATGAAAAAAGCTATCACGGGTTTAGGGGTGAAGAAGCATGATTTGTACTTAAACACAATATGAAATATCTACAACACTTTAAGTAGTGTCCTATGAAGCGAGATGAGCGACTCATATAAGCTACCTCTCGCAACGTGTGCGAGTGTCTATTCTAGTGCATACAGTGACATATGAGGGGAAAAAACTTGCAAGTGTAGATGCTCAACGAGACACCAAGTGGGGGTGCTCAAAGAGACACTCCACACATGGATACTCAAAGAGACATCCAAACATGTTAAATGCAAAACATAAAATGCAAACAAATCAAGCAAACATGAACCCCAAAGTGAATGGTCGATCGAGCCAATGTGGTTGATCGAACCAAAGTGAATGGTTGATTGGGCTGAAGTGGCCGACCAAACCAAAATGAATTGGCGATCGGACCAGGGTGGTCGATCGAACTAAAGTGAATGGTCAATCGTGCTGGGTGGCTGATCTAACAAAAGTGAATTGTCTATCAGATCGGGTTGGCCGATCAAACCAAAGTGAACAGTTGATTCGACTAGGGGGCTATTGAACCAAAGTGAATTAGCAATCAGACCGGGGCAACCGATCAAACTGAAGTGAATGGTCGTCAATCAGGCTGGGGCGGCTGATCTAACCGAAGTGAATGTCAATATGGCCATAACAACTGATCAGACGAAAGTGAATGAACAATCGAGCCGAGACTGCCGATCAGACTAATAGTAAATGGTCAATCAGGCTGGGGCAACCAATCAAATCATCGTGTTCATGCGCTTGACAACAAGTAGGCAAAATGCCACAAATGAGCATGCAAGCAATGTAACCCAAAATACTTTGATGGCACGTCGAACTCGTCCTATTGACCTCTCATAGCTACCTAGGGTCTTCAAGCGTGGATATATGCATAACCGCCTCCGACTGTAGCAAGCAAGTGCATGGAACTTTTACTATCGATTGTTAGGAAGAATGATTCTTAACCTCTTGTAAAACGAAATAGCTACAAAGATTTTTTCATTCTACAAGTGCAAAGTTTCAATCCCTCCACAAAGGATCAAATACCGCTACAGCTATAGGAATTTGGGATTCCACCCCACTTAGGTTGGGGCTAAGGATCGCAAGGAAACACACTTGGCTTTGTTAGGGATTTGACCACAAACATAAAGTCCTAACCTAGGCTTTCTCTAAGACAAAATTAGCCTATCAATAGGCGTATAGTTGTGTCGACTAGTGTCGGCTGGCCAACTTGCTTAGCGCGGGCGACCAAACCTACGACGACACCGCAAAAATGACCAATCAAAAGGCATATGGCCAGGCTAATCGGTATGGTTCGACCAATCGAATTGTGCGATAACAGTTGATCGATTGAATCAGACGATACCGAGTGGCCGATTAGACTCACCTAGTGTGGGCGACCAAACCCACAACACCTAGCAAAATATAATCCTATGACTGGGTAAGAAAGAAAATGCGAAGGTTGAGGAGGTTATATCGTCGCGGTGGTTGATCGAAGTCCAGTCGTTGCTTAGGAAGAAGCTCTCTTCGTCACTAAGAGATCCCGATGATGCTCCAAGTACTGACCTCCACTTTCCTCAGGTGATGAAGCTCTCATCGCAGGGAGATTTTCGGTGCCGCGCAACACCACGCTTCACTCTTACTCTCAATTTCTCAGACCAAGACGGTGATCGAGGAAAGAAATGCGAGAGGAAGAAGGAAGGAAAATGAAGAAGAGGAAGAAGAAGAATAATAGAAAAGCTAACTCTCTAAAATTCTCCAAGCACTCCTGTGATCGCTCCTCAAGTTCTCTGTCTCTCCTCTTAGTCTCCGACCACGACGGTGCCGAGAAAGAAAATACGAGAGGAGGAAAAAAAAAGAAACATAGAAGAGAAAGAAGAAGGGTGAAGAAGCTCTCCAATAACTCTCTATAACTCTCCCCCAGCTCTCTGTGATCGTTCCTGGCTCTCCCCAAGTGAAACCAACATTCCAAATGCATCTGCACTGTCTACTCCGCCATCCAGAGTCATCTAAAGAATAATTTCTCACTAGCAAGCCAATTTAGAGTCTAATTTGTTCGAGTTGCGTCGAACAAAACTCATTTGATTGTCGTCCCATCAATGTAATGACGACGACCCTCACCTTACAAAAAAAATATTATAATGATTTTAAGCTAAATTTACAAAAAAGAAAAAAAAAATACAGATCCAATGCCTTCTTTTATCCATCCTTCAAATTCACTCCAATATCAAATTTCTTCATAAAGCCCCAACTAGTATGTTTCATATTTATCAAAGTCTGATATGTAAAAATTCCACGCTTATCCCCACTTAAAATACAGTGATCAGAAAGTCAACCCTTCCCGAAAGCAATAGAAAGAGAGCGAGGGGAGCAGGAAGAATTCTCTGCAGTACCGTGGGCTGTGATGGCAACGCCGGCCTGTATGGCAGCCATGGCCGCCGAAGCAAATGGATTGGTCCTGAACTGCATCAGTATCTCAGATCCTGACATCCAGAAATCCACTTCCCTCCTCAAGCAAGTCAGTTAGTTTTCCCTCTGATCATTCACTCTGTTCTCTTCCGCTTCTGAAAATCATGTTTTTGGCTAATTCGTTGTCGCCCGAACCTAAGCTTCTTCATATTTTACTGATTTTCTAGGGTTTTTTTTTAATCTGTTTGCGGTTTTTAAAATTCAAAGCCAAAGTTTTTTTGTTATTTCATTAATTAATTTTGTTGGAATCGGATATGATCTTTGTGTGACAGTCCGAACTCTCACCTATACCCTTTTGGCCTAATGGCCTCAGGGTTTTGCACCGTTTGTGTAACTTCTGAGGAGGTTACTTACCTTAGGATTGGTCCAGCATAGGCAGGTTTAACTTTAGAGTTTCTAATGAAATTTCAACGTTACATTAAAGGAGCCTTGATGTTTAAGAGTTCGGTCTCATTATACATAAGGGGTTTCACAATCTTCCCTATGTTCTTGTCAGTTTTCTTACCCTAGAATCAGTCACCAGGTAGATAGGATTCTAGAGGTGGTTATACAGATTCAAGTGGTGGCTCCCGTCATGTAGCACTTTGTCCTACCCAGGGTTCAGGGTTCAAGAGGTGGCTCCCATGACATAGCACTTTATTTTGTATGATATTTAGTTCCCATCTTTGCTGTCACAAACTTAGTTTTGTATGGGGTTTAACATTTTAACACATTTTACATGTTTAAGGTTGAAGTTGTGTAGTGTTAGTTTGGGATTTTTCTTCATAATATCAAAATTTTTCTTTTCAATAATAATTCGAGGCTTTTGATTTTTGATTTTGTGAATTTAATTATATTATGGTGTTATTTACTTAAAATTATCTATATGATAGTTACGGGCATAATTAGCAAATAGGTTGAGGGAACCAATGATTGACTAGATTTCCATTTTCATGGTGATCCTACAAGGAATAAAATTGGCTCAGCATATTCATCAAATTTCAGCCAGGATGAGTTTCAAAGTTATTAAACTGATGTTGGGTTAAGCATAATACAGATTCTAATTGATGTTTTATGTACTGCATTGATCTCAAAGTCAATCCAACAGCATTGAGACCCATCCTGAATAAATTTAGTTAGGAATTAAGATATCTGTCCCAAATATTTTTCATTCTATTATGGGGTTGTATAACTACAATTAAGTTTTGGTAAATATTTTAAACCTAGAGAGCCTTAAATCCTAAAAACTTTTTGGCATGAATCTCACCAATAAGTCTCATTAAATTTGATGAATTATTTGAGCTTATATATCGGGATTTATAATTTAAATGAATATGAGATCTAAACCATTTACTGCATAGATTGTAAATTTATTAAATCCTTCTTTCTCTATGATTAAAAAAATCCTTTTAAATCCTAGAACAACACAAAAATAAAGTTTTGCTAACTCCAAGATGATACCTCAAAAATACTATCTTGGGAACTATTAGTTGTACTTATAAATTCATTCTCTTGTTCTTTGGTTTTAAATGTGGCATTAAATATTTTTGGCAATTAGTTCTATTATTTATTTGTGGTGAGTATTTATGGGCATTATCATAAAGGGAAATATGAAGAACAGATTAAAGTAAGTTATTATAAGTTTATATTTCAAGGAAAGTACCTATGATCTTGTAACTAGAGGTAAATGTTAACATTGTCAGATTTTTTTTAGCCACATAATTTGTAATTTATTATTGTTCATCATTTAAAAAAAATGCTTGCATTATAGTTCTTTGCATAGGCTAAAAAGTTTGGGGGAAAAATAGATGGGAAAAAATCTGAAGTTCAACATGAATTATTGTCATACTTGTCTATTTTATACTTGATGAGTGGTTGTATTCTATTGATGCCTAACAACACTGTTATTTTATTAAATGTTTGTTTTAGGCATGCCTGGATTCTGGATTTTTCTATGTAATTGATCACGACATTAGCGAAGAATTCATGAATGAGGTTTTCTTCCAGAGTAGAAGCTTTTTTGATCTCCCATTACATAAAAAAATGGAGTTGCTTCGCAATGAAAAGAATCGAGGTTATACACCCACACTAGATGAGACTTTGGATCCCGAAAATCAAGTGCAAGGTTTGTTTCCCAACCCTAGTGCTTTTGTAAAACTACCTATAAATTTTCCTTTAGCTTTGCTTCATATTGAATGCAATTTTAGGAGATTATACCTATTGAACCATAAATTGACTCTCTGAATGAAAATTTGTCGCTTAGTTGTGTCTAGTGCATACAAAAGTAAACACAATTTTAACACCATTATGTCACGATATGATATTAGTCCGTATCCTACTCATGCGTCATACTTCTCTTATATGTGACATTTGCACGTGCGCAACATTGTTCCTCTTTTTTATTCTAAATGGCATTATAATTGATGGACTTCCTAAGAATACTATGCATTGTTTCTTTTGAGTTTTGAGGTGGTTGGGTTTTGAAAGAGCACTCCATATTGCCTTCTTTTAAAAAGTATGATAAATAAATCGCACTTAAAACAAATTTTTACTAAATATGCATGCTTCTTTATACCATGGTATTTTTTTCTCGATCCCTTGGATAAAGATTCATCTTCAAACATATTTAAATCTTTCAATGAGGAATGACAACGTACATTTATGTAAACTATTTAGCTTGTTATTTTTCTGTACCACAAGCAAAAAAAAAAAAAAAAAAAAAAAAACGTGTTCATGGAAATGATTTGACAATAAATTAGATTTGTAAATCCCATTTATATTGTAAGGATGTAAATCCAATTTTATGATTAAATGTACTTATAATTTATAGTGAACACCATTAATTCTTTTTATGATGGAAATATTAGTTTTCCAGCTTGAAATATGTGAATATTGAACATACTTTATTTTCCAGCTGGTAATAAATTATTTGGAGTCTATATCTCTAAATTTGCTAGGTTATATCTTGAGAAATTAATGTCTCGTTTATATGCATTTCATGTTCTGAAAATATTGAAGAAAATATTATGTTTAATATTTTTTTTTGAGTCTGTTTATTATCTTTTTTTCGTGACAAATTATAAAATAACATTTATAAAAATTAAATATAAAATAGTTTTATAAATCTGTATGAAATATGACTAATTTATAGTTTTAAATGCAAATCAGAAGAATTTATTTCATGCTTTTGATTTCAAAAATAATGTATGTCCTCAAAGCAAAAAGTTTGAAAGAATAATAATGATTTCTTCAAAGTCCAATTTCACTCTCTTCAGAATAAACTAAAAATATCTATTTGTTTCATCATATTTGAGTAGCTATCAACCTTTTGAATTTATACTCTTATGTTTTTTAGATTTATAAATTTAGAATGATAGGGAAAATATTTCATTTAAGAATTTAAAGCTTTTGGATTTTCGAATAAGATGTCATTCTCATGGCCTAATCTCCTTTTCATTTTTTCTTTCTTCAATTTTTATTATAAAATGCATAGGCTATGCTTATAGTCGTATATGAAACAATGAGGAATTTAAAAGTCAAATATGTTCGCAAAACAAATAAAAAAATAATTTGAAAAGATGATAACAGTAACCTTTTCTAAATTCAATGTAATTTTCTTTTTAAATAATTCAAATAAAGTGGAAAAGTTATTGTCCAAAAATTTCGAAATCTTAAATTCTTTCATAATATAATTTTTCTTTCTAAAAATCTTAAAACTTCAAAGTAGAAGAGAACACCCTTTAAAAATGGAGCCTTTTTGGAGTATAACTATTTTTCAACTTCTCTTTTCTCAACTTCTACTATATCATGTGTAATATAGATGTCATATTGGTTTTTTGTTCCTTTGAAATTAAAAGTAATTGAATTTCACTAGATAACGTGAATAAGTGCAATTTATTAATTTACAATCCCATTTTCAACTCTAGGGGAAAATGCAATGAAATTTATTGGGTCATGTTTATGATTCACATGTGTTCTCGTCACAAGGGACAACTCAATTTCTGTTCCAACAAATAATGACGATAAAAAATCTTTTGCTCACTTTCTTCTCAATGAAAAAAAATGATGAAAAAAAATGTCAATTCAATTATTTTTCCCTTTATATTTTCTTTCATTTTCTCTTCTTATATTTTTTTAGACCAAACTAATACTTTATCTTTTACTAGAGAAATGAGAAAAGGCGACAATAAAGAAAGAAAATTCTTTATAGCTTCACACTTTTAGTATGCAATAGGAAGTTAAATGAAGGTAAAGAAAAGCAACATAAATAGAGATATTATTTTAGCAAATGAGATAAAGCAGGGAATGTGCTTGCCTGTACCATTTTCCTAGGGCATTATCATGGTGCTACTAAGGAACTTTTCTTGTCATCCTTTTTAATGAATTTCATCTTCCATCATTACATAATCAATCTTAGATTTTTCCTCTAATAATGCCCCTCCATAGTTAACTTATTTACGTTGAAGTTGCTTGAATAATTTCCTTATGTGACTATTGTTTTATATAGTTTTTTGAATGGTAAAATATGCTATATTTGAATATTCTAGGTGATTTCAAAGAAGGATATTACATAGGTGTTGAAGTACCTGAAGATGATCCTCAAGCGGAGAAACCCTTTTATGGTCCAAATCAATGGCCTTCAGAAGGTTAAGTACTGGATCATGTTTCCTCATTTTTCTTTTTAGTAGGCATATCTTGAGTTTCCCCTACCTTGTTAACCTTATATTGCCGACTTCTTGAAGTAAATATCCAAACTTTATCGACTAGAGATCCGAAAATTACTTAAATAGGTTTTTTTAATGTTTCTCGATTTTTTTTTTATGCCCATGTTTTCTAAATAATAGTTGTCAGTCAAGTAGCGTAAGAAATTCTATACATTATTTTTAGAACTCTATGCATTATTTTTAATCTAAAAATATTTCTAAATATTCAACATAGTATCACTTTTTCAAACTGGTAAGTTATGCCATCTATTAAATGACACGCTCATTAACATCCCTTAATTGCTACGTGGATCTTGGTGTAATTTTGGTAATATTTTAATTGTTGTTGTGCTTCTAAATAAAGTCTTACCTTAAATATATTAAATTTTTTAGTTTGCGGACCTTTAATTTATCTACATGATCGCTATGCATTTTATTACAAATGCCAAATTGCAATAGCAATATTGAGTTCAATTTTTTTTTTTAAAATTAGATTCAATTTTTTTCAGTTTCTAAATTTTTCCCCTATTTTGTTTTTTTTTTTTGAAGATATTTTACCTGGCTGGAGGCAGACTATGGAGCAGTACCAAATAGAGGCCTTGTAATGCATCTTTTACTTTCTATTGTTTATTTTTTTTATTTAGTAGCCTTACCAACTAAATTATTATTAGTCTTTAAAACTACATATTGAATGATAGTCTACTATCCCTTAAACATATAAGAGTCTTTTTGTTTCATTAAGATCAATGTGTCTTGTCATCCTAACCAATTCTCATTAAATTTGTTTTTTCGCGACTGTATACCAAGGGTCTCTGATCGTTGCGATCCATTCGTTGACTTCCTAGTTGCGACCCAGTCGTTGCCTTCCCAGCTAGCTATAATCAAGATTGTATCGCAAGGGGTCGATCACGAAGAACAAAGCTTGTAGACGTTCTTGATGGAATTAGGTCACCATTTCGAAGGCAAAGATGGGCTCTGATACCTTGTAGTTCTTAGGAGGCAAAAAATAATTATTCTTCTTCAATTTCCTAAGACTTTGTTACAAGACAAATAGCAAGGGAAGGCTACCACAGTAGGAAAGCTACTAAATTCTTATGCTTGAAAAATGTAAATAGTACCAACAATAGCTAATCTTATAAGTAGAAACTACTCAAAATAGAAAATAATGAACATAGAAGATATCAACAGCTATTATATTCCAAAGCAATGCCAAACAATGCACTTCCAAAGTTGCAGTGGTTGAAATTTGATATCTTAAGATTCTGAGATTATTCATCACATGTTTACAGGAGAGTGTGCAGGGCAATTGCTAAGATTATGGCTCTTGCACTTGATTTAGATGCTGATTACTTTGTTAGGCCACAAATACTAGGCGAGCCCATTGCAACGTTGAGGCTTCTTCACTATGAAGGTTATTAAGGCATTTTACAGGACATCCTTTGTTTTTTCTTCCTAATGTCAATTTTGCTTGATACTTTGTGATGTATGTTCGAAATAATTTTTTTTCTTATTCATGTCACTCAGGTAAAGTTTCTGATCCTGCAAGGGGAATATATGCATGTGGAGCACACTCTGATTTTGGTTTGCTTACTCTCTTGGCCACTGATGGTGTGGCGGGTCTTCAGGTAACATAAGAAATTTAGGTCACTAAAGAGTGTCCATTGTCTGTTTTTTTCTTTTATTTTTCTTTATTAGTGATGTTACTACTTTGTATGGCACTCTTGTTAGATATGCAAGGATAAGGATGCCCGACCTCAGATATGGGAAAATGTCACTACATTGAAAGGGTTAATCTCTCATCTACAATTAGGAAGCTTGCTATTACTTATTCTTTAGCGTTGTTGCTTGGTTTTCATCATGGATAACTAATCCGAACCTAACTATAGCCATGCCTAAACTCTTCCAAGTTCAAGCTGGGGAACTATAGTTGTCCTGCAGTCATTTGATCCTGGTTTGAAGAGCCATCACATTGAATTCTATCGATTTGACTGTGTTAGTGCTCATCTGTTGTCATGATTCTGATTGTGAAATCGTTGCTGAATGTTGCTTATGCATTCCCCATATTCTCAATTTTAAATCTAGTCCAACAATTTAGTAGTAGTGTTGAGCTTTTAGTATAAAATGATTACAACTATTTTGATTTTCTTTTGTCCATCCTGATGAAAGATAATAATCTGTCTAAATTGTTATTCATAATTATAAGATATGAATTTATAAACAAACTGGTTTTATTGTTCCTCGAAATTACCCTATCATTATCAAACAACAGCTGCTTCAAAATTGGTTGTTAACTTTGAACATGTATTTTGCCATTCCAGAGGTTTCATTATCAATCTTGGTGATTTGCTTGAGCGGTTAACTAATGATGTCTTCAGGTATGACTCTGCCTTAGTAAGGTAGTTCTCCTTTTTCATATCTTTATCTCAGTTTATCAAAATGTTTCTATTGAATGGCAAGAGCAGCCTTTATGGTTAGTTGCATAACTTTTCCACTTTATCATTTTTTCTGCACTGACTTGCAAGTTTTTTTGCTTTAATGTTCAATTTCATGTCATCGTGCTATGTTTCTGTTATGAAATATGAAATTCTTTCTACATGCTAGGCATATAAGTTCATCACATTTAAGGTCAAAGGCTTTAAAGTTTCTAATGGTTCTTGTCGGCTATAATGCAAGCAAATTTAGCATGCATAAAAGAAAAGGGAGATAAGATAAATTTTGTATATTCCTCGATGACCCACCACGAAAGCTTGAAGAAAACATGGTTTTCATGTTCTCAAAGCTGATGAATTGTCTTTTATTATTCGTTCCTTTAATGCGTGGAGTAATTTTTAGGAAAATTGACTCAGATTTTTCCATGGTTTTAGATTATTTTGATCTTATAAGTAAAGTCACTATTTTGCCTTGTAATGTATTCTCTCAGTTTTTTAATTCCAATATCAGGCTTTCTCATTTTAAGAGTGCACAATTCTAAGCTTGTATTCTTGACCTTCAGACCTTTAGTTAGTTTTCCCTTTGTTTAAGTTTTGCAAACATAATCTCAAATTGCACTTTTTAATGTGATGTTTAATTTAATTTGAATATATAAAATATCATTTATTGGTTTTCCATTAAATATAATTTTCATAAGTTAATATTTGTGTGCAGATCGACACTTCACCGTGTTGTATTGGATGGACAAGAACGCTATTCTGTAAGACTATTCACTCCACTCTTATTTGGTTCAACAGAAGGGAATTGCTTTTAGTCTCAATATTGTATTTAGATATTTATTTTCCTTGTGCTCTTAATGATCAAGTTTCAAATTATGTCATTTTTACTTGAGCATATATTTATTTTAGAATTAAGTTTTAGTCTCAACCCTAGCTACAGTTATATCCGGAAAGCATTCCTAATATAGTGGGTCTTGCCACTAACAAGGAATTTTGGAGAATGCTTTTTAGTATAAAAAAAAATGAATATTTTGTGTTGAAACCAAATCTAATTGTGAGTAAGCGCGGGCCTTACTAATGCGTTAGACTAGAAAGACTCACAAAGAAAAATACAATGATATCGATAGAGTGAGAAGAGAATTCCCTCGTCTCTTATTGTTATTAAAAGAATCATCCATACATATTTATAAGATTTTGGGTGCTATAAAAAGAGCTACATTTGTCTGAAAAGTGATAAATTGATGAAAAGGTAATTGGACCATCTCAAACATCCGTACATAAAAATTAAGACTTTAGAGAATACATGTGGATGGCTGTCTTTTTAGGTTCCTATGAGGTTTCTGCGGCCAACTGGATGAGACCATCGATTGATTAGGCGAGATCGCCTGGCTTCAAAATGGAGGGGTTCATCGGATTTCTTTTATAACTCGGGCCGAATGCTTTTAGGTGAGGCCAGTGCTTCTGATCTGGGCAAGTTTTTATGAACCAAATGCGCTTCCCTGAACTAAGTGAATGCCCCGGGGCTAGGCAAACATTGTTAGTTTTGAATGAACATGTCTGAATTAGGGGAGGCCTTCTCATATTATGCAAATGTTGCTTTCACTTGAGTGATCGAGTTGTTTGGTTGGTCCATGATAACTTTAATAAGTTCTCTTGGGATGGGGACTAATCCTCATACACAACAAATCAACGGACTTTGGAGGCCTTATTTTGATTTGGTCTTATCTTATTAAGGAAAGAAACTGTTGTTAGTTGCGTATTCTCTCCCCATATAATACAAATTGTTATTCATGTGGATTGTATTTATTAGCAATTATATTCCATTATTTTTAATGATAATCCTGGTTTAACAGATTGCATTTTTCGCGGACCCGAGCCATGAATACCTTGTGGAGTGTTTACCATCATGCACTTCTGAGATGAACCCTCCCAAGTAAGTGTGTTATATGCTTATGAAATCTGATGTAAAACTGGAGATTTCAGTCTTTTATTCTTTAATTCTTTTTAAGTTTTTTTTATTCTTCATTTTATTTATTTTTTCTTTTAGTTAAGAAAGTTATTTACTAGTTACAAGTTTGTTGACTAACTTATCTTTAGGTACCCACCAATAACATGTGCTGCATACATGTGTCGGCGATTCAAAGATACGCATGCAGACCTGAGTTCATATCATGGGCAAGAAACAAGTAAATAAATGATATGATATTTTGAATAGAAGGTTAGACTATGTGCATATCAAATGTTGTTAGTATAAACTTAGTGCAAAGGGGTAAGGTTAATCTTCTGCTCAAGTCCATCTGTTATCACAAATTTCTGAATGCTTGTTAATATACTCCACTTGAGGTGCATAAGGTGAAAATAAAATTGATATTAGAGTATTTAGTTAGACATTTAAGCTTATTAAGCTATGTTCAGATTACATGTGATTTGTTCTACAACAATAAAGGAGTTAATGGGTTGAAGTTGAGCTATGTTCAGACATCCATTTGTTATTTTCTTGCCCTAATTGATGGAATGGTATGAATTGGCATCAAGACTACCTATGCAACACAAACTTTTATTTCCATTATCTTGTGTTTGCATTTATTCGAGAACTTCTCTTTTAGTCTGGAAATTAACTCATATTGTTCCCCAAAAATTTTGTTTACTTGAAGGGATTTGTGATGATACATTATGAATGAGAGATCACTTACAGTCAAAGCGAGTATTCCTTGTAAGATGGTGATAATGCTCGGAAGAGAAATTTTGTAACCATCTTATTAAACATTCACATAATCTCTAAAGATCATGCCTTACATAGCTACAATATGGGTAATTTTATTTATAATGAACTCTTAATCTTATTTATTTCAAATAAATATATAAGAGAGATTGTTGTCAAAATATATGCATTATGAGGCATATAAAATCAATTTTATTTTTCAAGTTTTCAGATGTATGATTAGGATCACACATTGTGGTTATACTAAGGATTATTTTGATTAAAAAGAGAAATTCAAGATATGTTTCAAAGAATTGGAATGACATATTAGCCTTTTTAATATATGTTAATTTTGTAATGACTTATCAAATTGGTAGCCTAACATAGTAAGATGCTTACTCCAACAAACACCAAGGTGACCTTACAACTAGCCCAATGAGCTTTAGAAGGATTTAGTCTATATTTTGATGCTAACAAATATTTTTTAGGATGATCATTAAAGTTCACAAACATTAAAATTTTATAGATTTAAGAAGGATGACTTGAAGGAATGATCTCAAAGAAGTTTAGGTTTTAATGTGTTGTATACCTCTTATGTCATATGTAAAATATTAATATATGACTAAGTGTAGGTACTTAAATTTAGCATAGTCATGGATCATTTTCTAACATTCATATATGTTTTAAAAATATTATTGAAATTTTCTTCGTCTGTGGAAACATATTTATTAACGGTCTCCATCAAGTCTCACGTCGTCTGAATTGATTATTCAATATTTTATATTTGAGTGGAATAATAATTTTTTTTATTAATTTCCAAATATAATTAATCATAAATTTTATAATAAATATTGAAAATTTAGTTAAATTATCAACTTCATTATATATTATAATATATATATATATATATATATATATATATATATATATTGTGATTTCAAAGACATTGACTTCCTTGTTCTTGATTGTTAATATAACCAAATATTCAAGTATATGATTAGCCACAATATATGTAAGTCCATTTATATATGGTAGAATCATTTGTCTATTATGTAATTAAGTTGAACATTTATATACGTATCATATCATAAAAGGTGCATACATGGCTATGCACATATGTATGTAAATGACATATTTTTATGCACACTTGTGAACAATAAACATATATATACATATATATATATATATATATATATATATATATATATATATATATATATATATATATGTATGTTTATGTTTGTATGTATGTATATCTGTGTGTGTGTGTGTGTGGATGTCTTAATTTATCTATATTAAGCTACATCTATAATGCATTAATTTCTCATTAAAATGAAGAGAGTTTCAATATAAATTATTTCAATTGAACCATCTCTCTCTCTCTCTCTCTCTCTCTCTCTCTCGCTCTCTCTCTCTCTCTCCCTCTCCCTCTCCCTCTCTCCCTCTTTGTGTGTGTGTGTGTGTGTGCTTGTGTGTCTTCTTTTTATTATATATTTATTTAGTGTTGTGTATAGGTAAGGTTATTAAAACTTTTTCTACTAGTTTTTTGTTTAGTGAAAGTTATGAGATGTTTTTTATGTGGGTTAAGAGGAAAGCATTAGTGTAGACAAAACATTTACATTTCACTAGTATTGAGAAGTAACTATCTTGGTGAAGCAAATAAAAATAAAAATAAAAATAAAAATAAAAATAAAAACAAGAATGGACAAATAAAATCTTTCACTTATCATCACATTTTAGTTTTATTTAGACATCTTTGGAGTTTTGGTTTAGTTATTACTTTATAGTTGTCTTTTTCTTTGTTCTTTTTATTATTTCATATCTTGCTTTCCTTGTTGAGTTATTGTTAAGACTCACATGATGTAATAAAATATAATTTTTTTCCTAATATTTGTGTATGTATACTTTTGTTTATAAGTAATCATATATGAAGCTTTCCCTCTTGAATACAAATTAATTTTAGATGCTATTAAAATTTGAGATTTAGCTTATGAGTTGAGATTAATCACTTTTAAGATTTATCTTTATTTTCCTTACATACTATATATCTATTTATTCTGTTTTATTTTCTTTTGATTTTGCTTCTTTATTAATGCATAAGACTGTCCATGAATAATGGTGGAATTATCATTTGCACTAATAGTGCCATCATGATGTTATCACACAAAACATTGGGATTATTGTAGCCCCAAATTTTAATATTATTCCCTTATCAAAAGTTTAACATGAAATGCTTCATATGTTTCATAAGGTCTTTTTATAAATCAATCAATAATGGATGCCCAAAGTATGGTATATGATGATTAGAGTTCTACATATTATGCAGTATATGGCAGACATAAGAGGGGGATAAATTGATACATAATTTTTAAAATAATTAAAATTTTAGTTAATTCAAAATAAAAAATGAATGGGCCATAAGTATATAATATATTTTTTTTCATATTTAAATAAAAATTAATTATGCTAAAATGAATCAAAGCATGAACACAATTACTTGTTGTTTTTTTCTTATTTTGTTAACTAGCATCTCATATTACACTTCATAAAATAATAATAAATTAATCCAACACATAATTATTATATAAATCAACCATTATGGAAATCACAACAAAATCCATCACATTATAATCTAGAAGAGTATGTAAAATAAGATAATATAATGTAAATGAGTAGTACAAAAGTACAATAAAAAATACAAATCAATTAATCTTATTTTAGCATTGATAGCTATGCTCAGACATCCAGTCCCCTTAAGATCTTCACTTTTTTTCCTTTGCCATAGTTAATTATAGAAATATATATTGCAATCCTCTGAGTTAAAAATATCACAATCTTTAGAGCTTTAATATATATATATTTGGTGTGAGATTTTTTTTTTATCTCAAATTCATGAAAAATTAGTTTTTTTTTTTGTATGTTGGACTAATTATTTATAAATTACTATGCAAAGTAATAAAAATAACTATTAAAATTAATTAGCAAAATTATAAAAATATTCTCTAGAGTTAAAGGGGCACCAGAGAAACATTCCCTACAAGTTTGGGTTAATTATCAATTATATTAATTTTCAAAAGGTTTTTGAAAATATTTTCTTCCAAAAATTATTTAAAATTTCAATTAATTTAAAAATTAATAAAACTTTGTAGAGTGTTTTAGGATTTTGCACATTTGTAAAGCTTGAGTGATTTTTTGAAGCTTAATGTATTGATTATAAATTCTAATTCATTTATACTTTAAAATTATAAAAATTATTTTTACACAAAAATAACATGAACCTAATTTTATTTGGTGTTCTCTATTATGAAGCGTTATTGGTTCAAAATTTGTAATTATTTCTATGTCTATTTGATTAATCATGGAATCTTAAATTTATGTGAGATTTAATTAAACTTAAACGTTTTTTTTTTTTTTGATGAAATCAACCTCAAAATGACATTGAGTTGAGTTTGAGGTTGCCATGAAAAAAATAAAACCTATCTACTTTTGATATAATTTAAATATTTGATAGATGATATTATTTATTTATTTAAGTTTATTAACAATTATTTATGGGGGTTATTATCCATCTAAGTGAACTCAAAAACATCTTAAGAAAATTACTATACACTCTAAATATGATTAGATAATTTTTTAGAATTTTTGAGGATTTTTTACAATTGTAATTATTTAATTTTTATTACTAATCTAAAGTTTATTTTATTTAATTAAAAGGAAACACTATATATATATATATATATATATATATATATATATATATATATATATGATTTTTCTTTATTTTCTAATGAATTTATGAAAATTTCAAATTAATTAAAAATTTTAAATTCCTTATTTATTTACATAACAACAATACCATCACCTATGCTTTACACATGACCAGGTCTTATTAAATATGTGGTATTAATAGAGCAACTTCTTTGCTGGATAGCTTTCTATCCAACCAATCTTAAACAACTATTTCAAATTCATATAATAGATGGTAATGACTTCATCTTGGATGAAAAATAATAGTGTACCATTTATTTTGGCTTGATATGCTTAGTTTAGAGGACAAATTTGAAAATCTTAATGCAAATTGATCTATAAATTAAGACTAACCTATCTTAAATTTGAATCGAGCTAAACATACACTTTAATTCATAATGAATGAAAAATGAATGAAATTGTTTAGGTTTTTGAAGTATAACACAACATGATGGATGATCATGTTATTTTCCCTTTTGTTCTTGCTCCTTTGGCCTCAAAAAACTCCTCTCTACCTTCAATTGAGCATGAGATCTCTTGTTTGATGGATTGGATTAATCCTTTAGTTAGCTTACAACTTGGCAATTTTTTAACGAGGAGATGCATTCGGGTTGTGTAGAGCTTGAGGAAGTTTATGAGAAGCTTGGTTAAGCTTTTGGATGTAAAGGATCTTAGGTTCATACATTTGATGGCTCTCCCCATGGAAACCAAGGATTTAGTTTGGTTCGACCATATGGACTAGCATAGATAGAGCCAAGAGCTACAAATGGTGTTTGAGTAAAACATAAGGGAGTTGTTTGAGTGGTCCTAACGAAGGTTTTGCATTTCATGATTTATTCATTTAAAATCCTTATGTTGACCTTACTTTTTAGTCAACCATTTTTCTAGGTTATATCCAATCTCATCGAGATATAAAACATTCCTCCTAGTGCCACTAGATGATTGAATTGAACTTAGTTAAGCTATAACTTGAACCTTACTTGTACTAAAACTTGAGACATATAATCTAAATCTAAAATCTAATTGAACATAAATTAAAATTAACCAAGCTATGTGGGCTCTGAAAATTCACGACCGCTCCCCAAGACAATTCTCTGCAATTATTGTTATTTTTGTTTTATTGAGAGCTTTGGAGAGTTAAATTTTTAGAAAATAGATTGGAATGTAGATTAGACACTAACCATAGATTTCACCCCCATTTAGCGAGGACGTTTTGATATGGGTTCTAGGTTTCTCATAAGCGCAAGCCCTTATGGTTAATTACCCCTCCCAATAACGGGAGAGCACTTTCGATTAAGGCCAGTCATTAAGAATTGAATATTTAACATATAATTGTAGAATTCACCACCTGAAGCTTAAAGTAGATGTTGGGGGAATGAAGACAAAACTTGATTAAGATACTATGGTTTGTCATCCCGGGTAGTCTTGGTCCCTGATCTACTTAGTCAGAGGAGGTAGCCGACCCAACATGACAAATGAATTCTTATCAGCAGCCATGGGTTGCATCGCCCAAGAGATCCTTGTAGATCTAGAGTGGATGTTTGTTTAATGAGACAAATTTAAGTTGGCCTTATCTGACATAAGGCTTTATGTCAATCAATTGTACCCTTATGATTCACAAATCAAAGCTAGAAAGCCATTGGGGAACATACGGGTTGCAGTCGTGGCTGCAATATAATTGTGTCATTTTACTGTAACTACTTTAGACGGCAAAACCATGTGGACAGAGGACTCGGGTCACGTCATTATTGTCACGTAACTACTTTGATTGTGAATATAGAGACACTCTTAATATGACATTAGCTCTTTGTGAGCAAAAGTTAGTCAAAAATTTATCACCCTCGACAAACCTGTTGTGGAAGGTGAATGTGATTTTGCTTAAAGTTATTTAAGTGATTGAAGTTTACTTGCATATTAGTTGATTATTGTGAAAAGCTTGATTTTAAGGATTAACCCCTTCGGTTGAAATATTCTATCAAATCGACCATTATCGAGGTATATGAGCATTTAAAACATTTATATTTGAACTGGGGCATTTAATTTTATCAATATAAGTTTTTCAAAGCATAAGTCTTGTCGAGTCATGTCCTTATAAGTAGGAGGATCGAACTAAGTGACTTGGATTTGTAAATTCTTATTTTAGGATTTGAACATTTATTAGTGTTTACTAGACTCAGATCAACTCTAGTCCTTATGAGAAGGGGATTGGATTAGTGAGGTTGGACTGACAACCCTATCCTATAGACAAGGCGGTCTGATTAGCCCTCATAGCATTCTTCAACCTAATATTTTATCATTTAATACATATTGGTTGGAGCACATGCGGGCTGGTAACTTTATATGTATTTCAATAGCTTAAAGAGTTTATAAGCTTTAAGGAGTTGCATAAACTGTAAACCATAAATTTAATATGGACTTTACATTAAGAAGCACATACAAGATTTTAAAAAACATTCATAATTAACTTACTTATATACACATCTTAAAGCTCACATAGTTCAAAAGCATCTCAAGTGGTACTTCCAAGTCTTAAGGGTGGATTACATTTCAAGATATCACATTTTATTTGGGTGATAATCACGAGATTTTTATAAATCTTTAAATCATTTGGAGCTTAAGGTATTTGCAAAAATATTATGATTTTAGATTTTTTAAAAAGGACCGCCTTTTGTTAACTAGCAGGTATATTGCGAATCCAATGACGATGAATTTCAAGCTTTAAGAAAACTCAATATTAAAATTATGATTCGCCCCTAGGAGCCTAAGTCCGAATAACTCAAATTCAAAATATTCTTAGATTTACAGGATTACACTGGTTTCGAACCGGAGAAGACGAACAAAGTGATGGTGAGAGGGAAACCCACATAGTACAAGCATGAACTTCTAGGAGAGACGAAGGAGGGGAGAAAATGAAAAAGCAACTGAGGGTGCATGAAAATATGCGAATAAGAGTTTTGTTCGTGCTTTCAAATTGAGAAAGAGGGAACATTTATTCTATTAATTAATAATTACTCAATTAATTAATTAATTATTTTCTTTCTCTCATTTTTTTTTATTTCATGGTCAACAAAATAAAATAAAACCAAATATAGCTAACTTTTAACTAAACCCAAAGATTGAACTAAAAATCAGCTTAAACTAAAAATCATCATCCAAGCACCTTCTAAAGGCAATTTGCCACAGCTTCTAAAGGCCAACTACCCCAACTTATCAAGCCAACTAGAATTAAGACTTTACTCACTATCATGAAATCAAATGGCAACTTCTTATAGGCGACTTCTTATCAATTCAACCTCCACAAAATAATCAGTATGCACCCTTTCATTGCAATAATCCTTCTGTATTGTATGACAGTAAAACATCAAGTATTATCACACACTTTCTTACTTTCAGTTTTAATATAACATTTCATGTCACTCTTCACCAGTACTTTCCATTTTGGAAACTTAGATGCATTTTTTTGACATAACACAAAAAAGGACCGAAATTTATTCACAAAAATATAGCAACTTTTCATCACACTGAATTCAAAGCGGCACGATATGTTTGTACAGTTTATTTGTTACTAACATGTAAGCATGTACAGTTAAATAGCATCTGCAAACTACAATGAAACCTTATTAGGAAAGACCAGAAAGCACAGCCCCCTCTTGCAAGCCTTAAGAGTAATGCTTCATGACTGAGTGCTAAGATTCTCACTGCTGGCCCATCCATTCTGAATTTGGATACAATACTGCAGATTCCAAAGAATATCATCAATAGATGGCCTCTGCTTTAAATCTTTAGATACACAATTGATAGCTATTTCAACAGCTCTTCTCAGAGAATCATGTGCAAATGTGTTGCGAATGGTCGAGTCCACTATTGCGCCGAGTTTCGCCGGAGGTTCATTCAAGCTCTGTAGGAACTGAAAGAGAAATTTACCTATGTTCATATTTTATTTATAAATTACAAGAGAAATAAAATGTAAGCTGAATTTCTAGGAATGTACTTGAGCTCTGACTTCATCCAACTCCTGTGGTTCAGGAGGTTTGCCTGTAATGACTTCCAAGAGAATCAAACCCAACTGATAAATGTCTTCCTTTTCACCATCCTCAAAATTTTGAATGCTGTTTATCAGATTGACTATAAGTAATCATAAGTTTATCGGATTGACTACTACAAAATAAGTGATTAGAAAACATATATCACCTGCCAAAATTCCCAGCTTCGGAATCATCGAATGGGATTTCGCAATCAACCTGCAGAAGACACTGAGATCTGAATCTGGATTATGGCATGAGAGCTTTAAGAGCTTCAGAGTTTGAACAGTTTTGAACTAACCTTTTTGTTCTTATTCTTTGGTAATACAGGAAGATTATAATTACTAATTTTTGCTGTAAGAACTTCATCCAGCAAAATGTTCTCGATTTTGAGAACATTCCCTGATATACCAGGGACTATAACAGAATGCAAGAATTGCAATCCCTTAGCTAATCCAATTACAGCAGTTACTCTTTGTGGCCATTTAAGCATCTCACGCTTTCTCCAATCTGCCACAGCAGGAACCAAAAATAAGAACACTTCAGAAAGGTAATAGTGGTTTATATTGAAAGCTTGAACATCTTAAGAATGTTTGGTTACCAGTAAGATGATTCCTTAGAGTTCCATTGGAAACATATTCAAAAACAAGGAAAACAAGGCTTGGTGCGTTAGCGTTCCCCTCGCCATTGGCAATGCAATGCCCAAGGATACTGACAAGATGACGATGCCTGAGCTTAGAAATGATATCTATATATTGAAGAAGGCTCTGAGGTGAGTACTTTTGTTTCAACTTTAACCTTCTTACAATAACCGTGGAGCCATCTTGGAGCCACCCCTTGAATAACTAGAGGATATGAAAAATAAAAAATAGAATAAAAATAATTAGCTTGGTATAAAACTACGAAATGCAACATTATCCCCAGAAAAGCAGAAGTTATTTTGGCTTTTTTTTTGTCAAGCAATACAAGAGAGGAGACTGTCATACATTCTACTTTCAATACATCCAAACAAGAGCACATTCAATAATATTATAGATTGTGCAAAATATTAATTATCTTGCAAACATAAATTCAACTTGCTAGTGAAGGAGGACAGCCATGTCTCAAGTGTTTCATGCCTTACAACAGTCTTACACAATACTAGGTCTCGTAGCTCAAGGCTCAACCAAGAGAAACGTAAAGACTATAATGAAACTATAATTCTTCACAACAAATAGGAAATTCTTCAAATCGATTTACCGAACGGCTTCTTACATGGATGTTTAGATTACATGATATACATGAAGCAACCTTCAGTGTTTGAGGACAATTAACAACTTACAAATGTATGTTGTCTTCTAAAAGCCATCTATGATTTCAAACAAACACCATGTCAATAGTACTACACGTTTTGCAATCATCTAAAACAACTGCTCTTTCAACCAAGCACCGAGGACCAATATTTTTTTGTCCATAAAAATGGCAAGAAACACAACTTACTAATCTATGTGTACAATATTCTCCATACAGGTAAAAGATGACTCGTTTCAAACCACTCTACTTCAAAACCTACATCACAATTTTCATATGAAATCTAGGCAACATTTCTACCTTCCTTCGCGTTCCATTCCACCACACCAAATCAGGTTTATTTCCTAAATCAATCCAAATACATCAACACCATTCTTCATACTGCAGGAATGGAGAATTTCAAACCTATTCAAACTCCCTTACCACCAAAAGCAGCAGAAGATTTAACAAGTTGTTCACAAAACTTAACAATCACAAGAACTGATATTGACTTTGCTGTAAATCAAGTAAGCCAACACAAGCACAATCCAGTGATCTTCCACTTTCACATACTCAAAGAGTATTCTCCACTTCCTCAAAGGCACTACAACTCACAATCCACCCATCACTACTGCTGACATCTTCTGCATTCTTATTCAGACTCCGACTAAGCTGTAAGTCTAGTTGATTGTCGGCCATTCACTGGATATTGCTCCTTTCTTGGTAATCACCTAATTTCCTGGAAAGTCCAGAGGCAAACCACAGTTGCTAACTCCTCTACAGAAGCAAAATATTGTGATGTAGCATCTGCCACCACAGACTTCATAAGATTAAGTTGCCTCATCCAAGAATTTGGCATCTCTATCACTTTTCTAACAGTACTTCATTGTGAAAATACATCATCCATGGCCATTGAAACCAATCTGATCTTTCACGCAGGCATCAAACATATAAAAATCAATAATCATTTCATTTGAGATCACATTTCCAACAAAGCTGTAGCTGTACATTACATTGCCATACAACAATAGGTAGCAGATAGACTTGCCAAAAGCCTGTCCATCTCTTGATTTAAGTACCTTTGCGACAAACTTACAAACCACGTACTGGATCATTGGTTGAGAGGAGCTATTAACAAACCTATCAGACGACATGGCCTGCAGGACACCAGCATCTGATCTCCATTCATGTGCAACAAACTACCTCAATCCTAACCATTGATTTATGCAATGAATTCCCTATATATACTATAGTACACTTCATCCTCTGCTCCTTTTCCTTTATGAATTCAGCTACGTACTGGTAGCAGAAATCAGTTATTTTGAAATTCTGCAAACCTCTTACCTCATCTAGCAATCAACACTCTCTTCAGTCATCTTTACTATACTTAGCTCATTGAAGCTTCAGATTTAATACGTTATAAGTAAATTCATCAATCAAGTACTAATTCTATGCAATTTCTAGATCTCGAAACACTCATGTACCAAATAAGAAACTCCCAAAATTAAATAAGGTAGCATGCAAACTCTACTTCAACAAACTTATTATCAAATGAGTGTTTTGATGGACAAATCATATGGCACAAAAAAAAAAGAAATACCTTGATCTGACCAACTAGACCGGAAACTAGCACTTAAAGTCGAAAGTATAGCCAAAAACATCACGAGACTATGTATTGGATCACTGAATTTCATATGCTTATAGTCAAAAAGAGTACATCAATGAGATAAATCTGATGAGCATAAGGTCACCTAAATTAGAAACCGTTAAAGCGTTAAAATTTCTAAAAATCTTATATAATGTAGAGCGATCAACTTACTTTGTCAGAAGAAGTGCCTTGGTTTCAAATAGAGAAACCAGAATGCCCCTAAAAATTATTTAGAACAAGCTTTGCTTAATCATTTTAATGGAGAATTTCTAGACAGGAGACTTCGGGGACACTCGAGTTCTAGAGCTCTACATGCAATACACAATGTCCTTCATTTTCTACCATCAACCGTCATTAACCGTCTTTGCCAGCCACTTCGGCCTACTAACCCAACATATTGACTTCCATCAAGAAACCAGTATATTTTGTTTGTTGCAACTCTCCATTGAATTGAGCCGATGCCCATCTCCTGACAACCAACACCAATGGCCATTGTAATGTCTTAGAATCCCACCTTCTCTAGTGATATAACAAACCAAATCACTGTATTTTTAAATCTATATAGTGGAATCATTACATCATCAACTTGGTGCTTGCATGAGTTGTAATTATTCTCAGAATCAAGAAATTTGATTATTTTTCACAATTTGGATGCTTCAAGGGCAAGCATAACAGCTTGATACAATGAATTTTTAATGCCATAAAATGAGATCACATGGGAAACAGAATATCATAGGCTCTGTTTGGCACTGGTGTTATCACAAACATAAACTATTATACAAAAATAAGCTAATATTAAGTAGTTGTAACTACTTAAATAATGAATTTATTTGTTCATCAAATGGAGCATCTAATATTAGTATTTTCTTTCATTCATCACAGAACAAATTTAGGTGTTTCAGATTTTTTATGTTTTTTAATCTTGATGTTTGCTAGAAAATTCGCAGTAGTAGAGTGGCAGATTATCTTATTAGCATGGTATGAAGATTCAACAAACATTCAGAAAATAGAAAGCAACTAATAATGACACCGGAAGTTTTTACGTGAAAAATCCAAAAAGATAAAAACCATAAGGTCTGACTCAGCTGAATGTTCTACTATAAAAAAATGATTATAGTTGCAACCACTTATCCCACAGGTGGGAAAGAGTTACTAGGTTTCCCAAGTTACAACATCAACATACTGACGAAGTTGTTGCTAGGAATGGACGACGGCCGATGACCATTGACGGCGACCGATCGATAGTGGTCGATGATGGTTAGCGGTAATCGACGGAGGTCAGCGGTGGTCGACAGAGATTTGCGGTGATTGACGAAGGCTAGCGTTGATTGACGGAGGCCAATGTTTATTGACGGCGACTGAAGGTGGTCGACCGAGATTGGCGAAATTCGGCGACGGTCGGCAGTGGTCGAAGGAGGTCAGTGGTGGTCGATGGCGGTCGAGGTAGTGGTGCTGGACTTCAGCTCATTCTCAAAGCTTCAAGCTCTTCCTCAAATGTGTTCTGTGTGCAATTAATACAGGAATATGAACCACTTTGATCGGACAGTCCAGATAGTTTCCTTCGTTCAAACGGCATTTGATGGACAATTGAGAGCCTTAACGATGTCGAAATTGAGAAATCTTAGGCTCGCTGGTTTCATCTTGTCGAAACGTTAGATTCGACTATAGGCTTACTAGATTTGACATTCGTTTGACCTTATAAATATGTCTGAAAAACTTTCAAGCGTGACTTAATAACTTGATCTGAGCTTGATTTGACTCGGATTGGACTAATTTTGATATCATTGGGTTTAAGCCGATCAGCTTTACCGTAAATTTACTGAAATCAGAGCTCTGGATGACTTTTGATCAAAGTTTAAACATTTCTTCCTCAAAAAATCTCCTCTAGATCTATGTCATGCATCAAAATTCGTGCTGGATATCGGAAATTTATTGAGGATGTATCAAATCAAATTTTTTGTCATTTTTTTCTATTATTTTAAAAAAATAGAAACAGCACGCAAAAAGCAATATCAAATGGACCCTTAGTCCAACTCATGACAACAGACATAATGATGCATCTCTTGTGGACAATTGGGTTTGCAGTTTATTTCTTCATTTAAAATGTGCCATAGTAAAAGTCAATACTATTTTCCCCCAATTAAAAGTTGAAACATTTAAGGGAAAGTTACATACGCAACACTCAATTCTTATGTATTTACATATCTCACCTTAGCCTTTGATATTTACATATTTACCACCCAAAACTTGCTATTTACAAATGAACCACCCTCTTTCATCTATTTTTCAAATACATGTGTTTGGCAGTTCAAAAAAATCACCTAGGTGGTTAATTTGTAAATATCAATGTTGAAACGGATGGTTTGTATGTAATTATCCCTTTTTTGGGGCAATTTTACATACAGACCACCCGAAACTTGCTATTTACAAATTCTCAATAGTTTGAACATGGCACGAGTAAATACATCGCTTCTGTAGTTAAAAAAAAAAAATCACCTTAGGAGGTTAAATTGTAAATATCAATGTTTTGTGTGGCTTGATGTAATTAGCCCTTTTTTGAGGCAATTTTACATACATACCACCGAAACTTGCTATTTACAAATTCTCAATGTTTGAACATGGCATGCATAAATATATCAGTTCCATAGTTTACAAAATCACCTTGGGTGGTTAAATTGTAAATATCAATGTTTTGGGTGGTTTATACGTAATTATCCCTTTTTTCGGGGCAATTTTACATCCAGAACACCCGAAACTTGCTATTTACAAATTCAATAGTTTGAACATTCAATAGTTCAAATAAATCACCTGGGTAGTTGATTTGTAAATATCAATGTTCCGGGGGGTCTATATGTAAATGCCCCTTTTTTTTAATATGAAATTAAAGATTTGAAAGCTATATGTGTAAAAATAAAAATTTAGGCACAAGACATGTAAATACACAAGAAATGTGTCTTGTGTAAGTTAGGCGAAAAAATATTACATCAGGAGTCTTGATATATAACTGCATCAGGACTACGATAAAAGTGCGCCGTGTATCCGACCGAGATAAATCATAGTGGATTCGTCGTATGATGTGATACACTTTTATTAGAGTCCTGATACAAATTACATCGAAACTAAGCCGATGTCGGTCAAACAATAGTTTAACGAGCACACCTGTCCTTGACGACCATCTGAAACCAAATTCGACGAGTCAAAGCCTTTGGTGGCTTCTTCAAGTTCCTCAAATGCAAAAACACGGTAAGGTGTAATTCCCAATGTACCAATAATGACTCCCTGAGACATGTGCCCTGCAAAGATCAAATTTTTTTCCATCAGAAATTATGAACATGACTTAAAATCAGATCTAATTCTTTCAAAAAGCTTACTTGCATCAGCAGGAGTTCTATTGGCAGCAAGAATGGATTTACTGCCATGAATTGGGCGGTGCAAAGACTTAACTCCATTGATGTCTGGTTTCACCTTCCTGATGAGTAATGACAGTATCAGCCCTAATAGTAAGACCAATCCGATGATTCCTCCCACGAGGCTGAGTATTAGACCCAGATGGCTTTTGGAGCCAACTTTCTTGTTGGGATTCGGCAGCATTGCAGCCAACGGCTTCTTCATACAGTAAGAATTCGGATGCTGATATTTTAGGTCAGCAGTTGAGAGACAGTTCCATGAATTGAGGACGAGCAAATTGGAGGAGTTATAGCGAAGGCAAGGTGGCAAAGTTCCCACCAAGAGATTGCTTGATATATTAACAAAGTTTAGATCTTTTCCACAAGGTAGAGTTGCAGGGAGAGCGCCCTGCAACTTGTTAGCTGATAAGTCTAAGTATTGAAGAGTTGAGAGGGAGAACAGAGATGGTGGAATCGGCCCGCTGAGCTGATTGAAGGATAAATCAAGCTTCTGAAGGTGATCTAAGGATGGAAGAAACACTGGTAATTGTGAACGGATGCTGTTTTTTTGAAGTACAAGTGTTGCAATGGTATTCCCAAAGGAAGGAAACTCAGGTCCGAGAAAATTTTGACCCAAATCTAGTTCAGTGAGAAGCGGCATGGATTTGAAATCAGGGAAAGTTCCATTGAAGTGATTGGAGCTGAGATTGAGGGATTTCAGAGAAGACATCCGCTTGATTTTGGGGGGCAGAGGGCCCCAAATACCTAAGGAGACAAGTGAGAGAGAGGTGAGGCTGTTGAGTCTGGACAGAGTGGTGAAGAGGGAGTAGGAGGAGAAGTTAGCCGACAGAGCAGGACGACGGCCGTCGCCGGCGATGGAAAGCTTCGTAATTTGGCCGGTGGAGGAGCATGATATGGAAAGGGAAGATGAAGAGGGGAGGTTGCAGAAGGAGGTGTAGCGATTCCATGAGACGAGTGGTGGGGGGTATTCGAGGATTCGTCGAAGGCGGAAGATGGTTTGAGTCTGGGAGGCGGAGAGCTGCTGTGAGTCTGACAAGAGAGGGAGAAAAGATAAGTTTATGTGCAGGAGGAGGAGGACGAGGAGGAGGAAATGGGGCTTCGGCATGGAGCAAAATGACGTTTTTTTTCAAGGTTTGATCCAAAGATATAATTTTTTTCTGGTTTGCGTCTTGGAAACTGGTGATGGAAACAGATTAATCACGCTGTTTTGCTTTTTGGGTTCAACTCTTAAGGTCTAAGAGCTTTTTGTTAATGGCGTCTGGGGGAAGAGAGAGAGAGAGAGAGAGAGAGAGCGAAAGAGAGAGAGATGAGAGGGACTAGGGGTCCATGGATGAGGGAATGGAGGGTGGCGGGAGAGCTAAAGGGACCAAGAGCAGTGAGGGCTTTACAGACATGTAAGCTCATGAACATCACATGAGCTTTGATGGACTGTGAAAAATGAAAAATGTTAAATAATAATTATATTATAACTAAAAATTATTCAAATATATTGGATCTTGATTTATATATGAATCTATATTATCAAAAAATAAGTGGAAATAAGGTAGGCTTAGGAATTCTCTCAGTGCATTAGAGTGCTCACTCCTATTTATAGAGAGGTTGACTTGAGCATCATAAATTAAAGTACTCATAATTGAATTCTTACATATCCTTGATCTATCTTTAGTATCTTTTTTTGAATGTGAGCCTTATGATTAATATTATCTTTGTCCCTTGTATCGATCATTATTTCTCATTAAAGGCTGTGTGGGGCAGCTTATAAGTGCGGTGACGTATTTCAAAACTCCGTTTAAGTTTTTGGTTCGCGCGTTTGAAAATGCTGTCTGCGAGTTTGGATTTTTTATACTAAACGGGCCGCGTTTCAGGATAAGCTGCTTATACTGAAAGCACAAACTGCCTCAAACAGATTCTTAAATATCATTCCTTAGCTTGACTTGTTGATGACTTATTGATGTAGCTTGGGAACATTTGGTTATCACCATCTTACATTAGTGAGAGCTTATATTCCTAGTATTAGTTTACTATTATATTTTAATAGTTATTTACCACATTGGTCTTGAGTTTTCTGAGTTTCAACATATTATTCTAAGTGGAGATCGATGCTTCCGATGCTTTGACAATTGGTTGGGCGCTCTGCTCACGTAAGAGGGAAAATAGGTGGAGTTTCTGAGTGAAAAGTAAATGCCCGTGCATCAGAAATTGTCCACTAATGAACAAAAAAATTTATGTTGTTATCCGAGCTTTGAAAAATGGGTAACATTATTTACCACATCAAGAAATTGTACTTTTTAGTGATCACCAAACCCTAAAATTTTTGTGAAGTCAAAAGATAATGAGCAAGATGCATGCAAGGGGGATAATTCTCCTGCAAAAATTCACTTTTGTGTTGAAACATCGGGTTGGAGTATAAAATTGTATAGCTGGCGTCTACTTATATCTTTGCAAACAAGCATTACTGGAATTGCGTCGATTCAAGAATTGTATCGGGAAGACGAAGATTTTGCTATCATTTGGACCAAATGCAGCCAACATTTAGCCCCAACCAAATTCGCTATTCAGCACGGCTAACCAACTATGCATTCCAAATACCTCGCTTCGTCAATTTCTCATTTGGGAGTGTCATGAGGGTGGTTTAGTGGCTCATACAGGGAAAAAATTTGCGTGTGGAAGACGTACGCAGAGCTGCGTACGTAAACGGGTATAAGGGGGTTACAATGGGGTTATATCCGCGTTATAACCCTCTGTAACCTACTTATAACCTCCTTGTAACTCGCATGTAAACTACCAATATATGAAAATACTAGCGCGGTTACAGAGGTTACAAGGGGGTTATAAATAGGTTACAGGAGGTTATAGCGCGGAGATAACCTCCTTGTAACCTCCATGTACCACATTTACACCCTCATTTACGTACGCAGCTCTGCGTACGTGTTTCACACGTAATTTTTCCCTCATATAGGGAGGGGCGAGACAATGCAAATGTTACAAGCACGATTTTATTGGCCAAAATTGTGGAGGGATGTTTGTCGATTTTGTAGAGAAGTGCACCATATGCCACTTCCTATTCCGGATTCCATATGGGAAGATGTTACTATAGATTTTGTATTGGGACTTCCTCGTACCAAGCATGGTTCTGATTCGGTAATGGTGGTTGTAGATCATTTTTCAAAAATGGCACACTTCGTGTCATATAAAAAGGCATATGATGCTATTCTTTCAAGAGAATATGCGCGGCTTCATGGCGTTCCGCGGAGCATAACATCAGATAGAGACGTGAAATTTGTTAGTTGCTTTGGAGCGAACTATGGAAACATTTAAATACTAATTTTAATTGATCCTTTACCGATCCTCAAATGCATTCACGAAAACGTATACGTGTTGGAGTTACCACCATATTTGAACATTTCTACCACTTTTAGGGTCTCTTCGGGGCAGCTGAAGCTTATTGAATAATCTGTTGATAAGCTGACTAAAAATAATCTGCTGATAAGTTAGGTGCGGTGGCTATTATAAAATTTTATTTTTTTAGAAAAGTCAGACTGCAGCCAGAAAGCTACCACCGCACCTACATAAGTGTGGTGTGAAAAAGCTGTTTTTTGCGTTTTGAAAACGCATGAGGTGCCAAAAGGCAGTTTACCGAAATAGGCTAGCTGGGTTTTTAAAATTCCACAGCACCAAATAAGCTGCTCCAAACGGACCCTTAATGTTCCTGATTTGTATGCATATCACGCCCCGGATGAAGGATAGGTTCGTCTCTCTAAACTCGAGTCGAGTTCCTATGAAGTGGAAGGGAACTGATGATATTTTGGAATAATCCAATAAATAAATAAGAATAGAATATTGCACATTATATATCATCTTAAATTTATATTGGATCTAAGCTTACAAACTACCATATGATCCTAATTAATGTAGATCGAAAATAAAATATTTTATTCAATTAAATAAATAAAAAAATAAAGTTAATATATTCACTTTAATTAACAGAATACGGTCCATTCACTTTAGCAGGACTTCAATTATATATTTGCATTCAGATTGCCAGCCGCAAAGTGAGCAAGCAAGGCTGGCATAGGAGATTTACAAGCATACCCCTCAATTCTCATGTATTTACATAACAAATATCTAAACTTCAATTTTTTCATATGTGCCGCCTTACCAAGGTGTCACGCTCCTAAAAGAGCTCAAAGTGGGCAGCCCAGAACTTATATATTGCTTTTCGGTCCTACACCTAGCCGATGTGAGACTAAATATCCATAACATTCTCCTCCATCCAATCATGTGACGCCCTCGTCATGAATCGGCTCCACCGAAGGTCCTACACCGTGGAGAGTTCTAACACCCGGCAGGCAGTACCCCGCTCTGATACCACTTATCACGTTCTCAAAAGAGCTCTTAAGAGAGGTGGACAGCCCAGGACTTATATACTGTTTTTCGGTCCCTACACCTAGCCGATGTGGGACTAAATGTCCGTGACATAGGGGTGTCAATGAGCGGAGGTTGAGCGACATCGAGATTGGCTCGTGTTCGATTCGTTCGAAACTGTTCGTGTTCGAAATCAGCTCGTGAACAATGTATTCGTGTTCGGCTTGAAATTGACTCGTTAAAATTAATTGAAAAAAAATAGATGTAGTGTTGGATTCGAATATAGATCAAATCTATGCAACAGAATACGAAGAACCATATTACCACACGAGCTGCTATGATTTAAATTTAAATATAAAAATATATAATATATTATTATATAAATAATGTATAAAATATATTATTATATAAATAATTATATGATTATTTTTTTTTATTTTGAACTAAAGCAAGCTGAACACGAGCGAGCAAAGAGTTGTTCGTGTTCGGCTCGTTTACTTAACGAACAAGCTGAACACGGGCTAGTTAACGAGCCGAACACGAGCGAGCAAAGAGTTGTTCGTGTTCGGCTCGTTTACTTATCGAACAAGCCAAACACAGACTGGTTAACGAGCCGAACACGAGCGAGCAAAGAGTTATTCTTATTCATCTCGTTTACTTAACAAACACGTCGAATACGAACCATTTGTGAACAACGAGCTTTTTTTACATTCTTAATCATACATAAAAAAGAGTGTATTTCACTTTTCAAAAGCTGGAATAATGATAGTTTTGATGTGATATGATTACGAAAGCTTTTGGGTGTATAATGTAAATAATTAAAGATTTGAGATTAGATTGTAAATACAAAAGAATTGAGTGGTCTGTATGTAAATGCCCCTTAAAAAAAAAGGGGATCTGATGTCGCTTTCGGCTCACGCTGGATAGCACCCTCTCCTAAGAAGGCGTCAAATGCGGGTGGGCCCATCCCTTTTGCCATTATTACACCATAACCCCTTTTGGTTTCAGTGTGAAATAATGTGAAATGGACTAATGACTTTTACAAGCTTTGGTTTTGGACCGACCGAACTAAAAACCGAAGTTGGCCTACTTGACTTCCTTTAGTCGGTTAGGAAAGACTGGGTGTCCAGCTTAGTAGAAAATGCGGTTGGATTTTTACACTAAACGCAGGTCATGAATCGATCCCCACGGTCGACCCGCGGGTCGTATTTCAGAATAAGGTGCTTATCCTAAAACGTACAAGCTGTCCCAAACTCAAGCTTAGAGTCGTGCCACGTTCCTCGACTATTTGATTGACATCTGTTGAGTCAGTTCTAAGTACTTTGGGGTCGGGGATTCGAATCGGCCTATGTGTGGTTAAGTCTAACAGTTAGATACATGAGGTTGATTGAGGGCTCGTATCATAGTTTCTGTCAATCTTTCAAAAAAATTAATAATAAGATTTATACTTATACTTATTGAAATACTCCATACTTTTTTATGTAGAGTTTATCATGTTCTATTGATAATCATGAGTGATAGATGTATTTTTATAATACTAAAACTTTAATTTTGCATAATATTCTATTAATAATTTTAGTAAATTATAGAGCTTTTGGGCTATGCCGGAGCCCAAATCCTAGTCTTAAGCACTAAGGCTCTAATCACATAGCGTAGGAACCAAGTTTGGGCGCCCAACACCGGGCGTGGTGCACAGATAGATGACTAAGGCTCTCTTTGGAGCAGCGGTGCAGTGGCGGTGCGACACTGCACTGCAATTTCACACGTTTGGATTAACTGTATTTTGATAACTTTTTCAAAAAGTTACTGCTAAAATCAGTATTATTTCATCGGTCCTAGCTAGGTATGGTGGCAAAGTTCTAGTTGCGGTATGATTTTTTCAAAAAGAAAAAAAATTGTAATAGCCACTGCAACTTTTTGCAATTAGATTATTCATTGGCAGCTTCACAGCTACTTCTTAATATGCTGCAGTTGCCCCAAACATGCCTTAAATTAGGTAAGTTCGGCATTGAAAGAAGAGAACTAGGTACCCAAGCTACTATTATTACCCCTAAGCCAGCAATAACATTCAAATTCAAAGACTAGAAATTAAGAGCATGTTGTTTATGTACCAAGCATTAGAACTTAGATAGTCACTTCTTTGACATAATTCTGAAGGAAATTCCTACTAAATTTGGACCAAAAAGCTGTTTTATGAGATATTAACGAAGAACTAAGGGACTTCTTTCTATCTTTTTGCAGGCCCTTTCATGGGTTTTCAAGCTGCCAATTTATGGAGAAGATCAAGAAAATACTGAGGGATAGGCAAATGAAGGAAGGCTAGTGATGTAGAATGCAAACCATTAGGACCATGTTTCTTTAATTATTTTCCCTGTTTTATTATTTATCTTACTTCTTTACTTTAATCATGAAATAAATCTCATGATTATACAAAATCTAAGGGAGAATTAACTAGACCTTACATGATTATTCATTACCTAAAGGCAACCTAATGTCAAAAATCAAACTTAAAACCAAATTACTTGACTAAATAATTTAAACACATTTGAGGTTAGATCTAACACAAATTCCACTTAACTTAGTTGAATAATTTTAGTCCCACATCAAGAAAAACAACTGCAAACAGGACCTAAGTTTAAAACAAATAGTGATGCCAAACAGAACAGAGATCATGTCAAAATAACATAAGCGCAAAAACCACTGCAAGCCACAGATCATGACCCCATAGTTCAATCCTGATAGTAGAACAAGTTTAGGAGGGCAATAATGGCTTACATTAACATTGCAGGTTGTCATTTGATGTAAAACCAATAATGTTTGTTGTTCATATCTACATGAGTATACTGGGGTCATTACAACATTAAATACAACCAAATGACAACGGTACATAATGTCAAAAAAAAAGAAACAAAAAGCCGTGAAATATGTCAATTGCCTGTCAACTGGGAAGAGGACAGCCCAACTCCTTCGAAGCTGAACCGAGAAAGGAGAGAGCCATACCAGTTGCTCGCCGGCTTCGAGCTTCCCATTTGATGCACTTCTCAACGTTTGCATGCCAGTTGGTCATGCCCAGGTTTCGGTATGAGGGGTCGTACAACTGTAGTGTCTCCGTATTCGTATAATTAGATGAATTGATGGGGCCGGTATTCATAATATCTCGAAGAACCGATATGCTTAGAGCTCTCACAAGAGCACTGGGATGAGAAAGACAACGAACAGTAGCAGACAGTCGGCACTGCATGTAAATATTGGCTTGTCATGTTTGAGAACATTAAAAATAATGCATGAAGATTTACATACATACATACATACCACTTAACTTATGTATTTACATATCTAAGGCCTAAATTTTAATTACTACACATATGCTCACTTTTTAAAAGTTAACATAGTGATATTTTATATGTGATATGAATGATTTGTATGGTATAGATATAAAACAGCAGTATGAGAAATACTTTGAGAAGATTTGTAAGGCCATCGGCGACTGCAAAACCGGTTTCTCCCCAATTTGCTACTCGGTGGACTGCTCTGGCTGTCACTTCCAGGAGCTGCATATTTGTGTACAAGAGAAATTTAAGTTGGAAGTAAGACATGATCAGTAGGACCAAAGATGAGGCATAATATCCAAAATGACATGTCTTTAAACAAAATCAACTTTTAATAGTCAATATGGCATCAGGCTCCTTAACGTTTACCTCTAGCTGTGGTAGAGTGCAAGCTTCACCATCAACAAGCATCCCATCTGTGGCACGAAGGAGAAGATCGGAGGCACTTGCAATAATTATTAGTGTCTCGGGGCTTCCCTGACTTCTCATGAGTTCGACAATCAACTTCACGATTCGCTGGTTGATCCTCCACATTCTTTGACCTTGCTCATCATCTCTTGCAATCCATGGCTGCAAATCTCGTTCTGCCTGTCAATAGTAGACAATCATAAGCCAAAGAGTGACAGAAAAGTAGTCTTGACAAAGGAAAATTCTGGTACTGCCTTTAATTAACAGCTTTAGAGAACTGCAAGGAATGGGTATTAAACCTGAAGAACAATGGCAGTTGATGCTTTTGTGGGAGAAGCTGACACAACATCGCAAAGGGCATCAATAACCTATACATGAAAGAAAAAATCAGAATTAAGTCAATGAAATAAAAGTCGAAAGGGAAAATAGAATAGATGCAACAAAGTGACACTGATAAAACTATGCCAAAGATAATAAATTAATGACATTTTACATGCATCCACAGAAGATGCAAGTGACTGCTAAATTCTTTCCATAGTTGAAAGATTCTAGATGTTGCAAAAATCAAGTAATAACAAAGATAAACATTGTCAATAACCATTTTCATGAAACAAACTGAAATGCTAAGGATTTGCATCCTCATTTCATCCATTTGATAGTATAGTTTATCCATAAACAAATAATTATTTGCAATACTAAAGAGAATTTCATGTATTCAAAAGCTGCGGCTGAAGTGAATTCATCTCCACGACTTCTGCTCCTTGAAATAATAAAAAGAGCTTACTGTACTACTGTTCTGAGGATTAAACTATAATAAACTGAGACCAAGAGCATGGTTAAAAATCTGATAGGTATAATCAATGCATTAATTAAACGAGATGAGATGAACAGAACTCCTAATCAACAATGGTCCTATAAAATGTATGCTTCGCTCCTAAGACATAAGACTACAATGAAGATGCAGAGCCACATTTTGTAAATAATAGATCGGTAACAACATCAAGTTCTTTCCAATAAACCCAGGCTTTATAATCAAAGCGGAAAGGAGGATAAACAGTTATCGATTACTGGCCAAAACAAGATGAGGTAACCGGGCGGCAGATGAGAAACAAGAGCATTATAGTGGTTCAATGAATTGGATCAAAAGAAGCATTTTTAGCTAGTTAACAAAGTTGCCACAAATTAATGAAGGCAGTCTAAAATGATGAATCTTCCAAGATTTTGCTGCTATGTTGTACTCATCTAATATCTATCATGACAACCTCCCCTCATTGGAATAAAATAAAAAATTCACAATGCAGGAGAAAGTAGTGAAATGCCATATCCATTAAACTATCAAAGCTTTTGAACTTCCTTAAAATAAATCAGCATTGAGAATTTACTAGTAGCAAAGATAGGCTTTGCTTTAAAGACTGAAGGGAAACAAACTATCATCCTTGACCATGATATTTTCAAGCTTGTTAAGACCGTCAAGCAATCAGACTGAATCTATTATTGATGATTGTCAGATTTATAGTTCCATGAACACGAGAAAACTATACCTGCCTCCACCCTTGCTGAGCAGATGTACTTTCTGCACTCATTTCTGTTTCTGGCGCAGCAATTAACCTGTGCCATAACAAAGAGACAACAGAAAAACATGTCTCCTGCTTCTTAGTGAGTACAGATCTCAGAAAAGCTTGCGAAGTGCAATTGAATCCCCCATTTCCATCCATAGTAAGAAAGTTTGCTAGGTTAGATGCATCCTCTGAAAAATGTTCCATGCTCTTCTCTGACGTTTCCACAGCCATAGAATTTATCAACTTTGCCTCCTCACATTTTATGGGAGTTATTGAAGAGTCTTTGGACTGCATGGATCCATTATCCTCCAAACTTAAGCTGATATTGCTTGACATACCATCTGGATGTTCACCGGTCGAACACAATGAGCTGTGCTTTTTCAGTGGTACAAGTACTAAATGTGCTTCAAGTGGTTCTGCCTTGTCAACTATAGAGGCAACCGTTTTACCATGCAAGTCAATCAGATGATAAAGGGAAGCAGCTCTTGCACATATTTCACTATCCCATTTGCAACTCATCAAAATAGAAAGGGAATTCATGCAGGCCTTTGATCTTCCAAATAACTCAGAAACATGGGCAGCAACCATAGCTGCAGCCACAATCTCATTAGAACTATAACTCCATGAGGTGCCAACCGATGATGGCTTCAATGAGAAAAGAGCTTCTAAAATTTTAAGAAACCTTCGAGTGTGTTGAACTGCCGAACTCATACCATCATATAACTTTTGAGAAAATCCATTTGTTTTTGCTACCTTTGACACGGGATTTTCAAAATCTAGATGAAAGCCATTTTTTGTAATCAAAGGGAACAATTGAAGTTCACAAGACAATGCACATATAGCAGCCAAAACATATGAATCAAACGTTGCAGCAGGACCTTGTTTTCGCCGGTTTCTACTCCTCCCAGAACTTTTAAAATTAAGTATCTGCAGTTCTTCAGCAACCTCACCTGAAGAAAGTGCCGTGCCAATAGACCTCTTAGTTCCACTCGGTAAAGCTTCATGGCTGATACACACAGTTAGTACTACAAACAATAGGCGAGAGGCAAGGTCCTCAGATGCACATGACTCTAGGAATAAAGAATGAACCATTGTGCGGAGCTCAGCTACTGCAAGATTCTTACTGTTGGACGGCACGCCACCATGATTTCTTGACTTCTTGGACTGCTCAATAGATGTAACATGTGGGAATGTTCTTCTAAGTATTGCTTCAACAATAGCAACAAATATTCTCATTAGACACGCCTCTGATGGACTTCCTTGAGGTAGGTACTCCAGTACTTTTAGCAGAGGCAAGTACAAGCCCCAAGACAATACAGGAGGTTGCAATGGTGCTGCCACTACTATCTCAGGTAAATCAACTGCTGATGAACTCAGGGGAAGCAAGCCATAAGCCGCCTCCCAAATAGTACAGATCCTCCATTCCACGTCAGGGCCATGAGCACATAGCATTGAGGCAATTCCTTGAGCAGTTGCCTCAATAGTGGCTTCAGCAGCAGGTACTTCCAGCTGAACATCAATAATTTTTATTCAAATTTAAATAAAAAGAAAAATGATATCATTAAAACTGCAGAAAATAAATCCTTCACTTGAATCACTATTGCAAAACTTTGCATTACCTGCTTCTTATAGGATATGTAGCCAGCCAAGGGTTCATGCTGGACTTCAACTCCTTCTGTGTGCCTCAATGGTGGGAAAAGTAGCATGGGTTGTGAAAGTATCCGAAAGAGCAAAGCGGCTGCAGCATCTGCAGCAATGCCTGTCCTCATTGACATTGCAGTCCCAATTGCACGTAAAAAATGCAAATGCATCCAGTTTCGAGGAAGCTATAGGCAGAAAATAAAACAGTTAGCATATGCAAGTCATTCATAAAATGGATAACTTAAAGAGCAATTAAAATGGCAAAAAACTGCTATAAGGTTTGTCCAAAATATTAAGCAAAATACTGAAATGTCAGTGCTTAAAATATCAGTGTGAGGCACAATTATGCATAGCTTTGGCGGCTTGCTTCTGCTTATTTAAGAGCATGCGTGCAAACAAATATGAGAGTTTATCTCTATGAAAGCTGAAGAAAATTTTCTTTTAGCGTAATGGTTTAGGTAGCATCCTAGAAAAAAACAATTATATGAATCTTAAATTTTTAATCTAATGAATAAAAACGAATAATTTCAATCCATGATATGTGGACTAACAAAATCCAGCCAAAGGAAGAGAGACAAATGTGAAGTACATCACAAGGACAAGATGACAATTGAAAACTTCATCAACAAAAAGACAAAAACATCACAAGAAAAAGACGAACAGTGGGAAAGAAAATTATTAAATTCACAATATTAGCAAAAAAATATCTTTATTCATATTGAAGAACATGATCAACTCCAAAAAAATATCTACATTTGTTTTGAAATCTTTATGCAAAAAACTAACTTGAACTTAATTGAAATACAAACTCACGAAAATTCACAAAATTTAATGAAGTCATTTTTTTTTTTTCTTTTTTTTTTTTTTTCTTTTTTTTTTTTTCTTTATAGATTCATGATGATTGCGCTGGTCAAATGGGTTGGCCAAAATCAAATAACGTTGATCTGGATTCTTTTGGATCAAAGTATAAAGGGATTTGAACTTGACTGCTAAACAAAATTGTTGGCCAACTGGGTAACCCATCAAGCAAGGCATGCAAGCAGGGGTTTCAAGGTTGTACAAGAGCAATATGTGTGTGCAATTTAAGCAGAAAAGGAGCGAGTGGAGCAGAAGATCATCTATCCAGGAGGATAAAAAGTTAAGAGTTGCAAGTAATAGCCATATTAGCAAAATAGTGGGAAGAAAACCTCGTCCTAAGATATACACGATGTGGAGTGTCTTATAGTTTGTGGTTAGTGAGGAAGCATGCAACAAGTAGAGAGCATAGGCATGAGGGTAAAAACAACATTGTTAGGGTTAGAAGAGCAAACAAATTTGATCCGTTAAAATATAAAAGCAGTCCACCAGTGTGCACGGTTAGCTCTAGGGGGTAGTTTTGTTTTAAGAAATGTTGAAATTCAAAATAATACAGAATTGTATTATTAATATGAAAATAGGTCATAAATAACCCTTACATGAATCCTAGAATAGGAAAGACAATAAAAAAGAAATTAAAAAAAAAAAGTATCCAACATCTCTAATTAGTCAATTCATATTAATTATTTGGAGATAAATGAAACAACTTAAAATAGAAAAGCCTAAAATAGAATAGGAAATAAACCTAATACAAAAAAATAAATCTAAAATAGGAAAAGAAAAAAAAATTATAGTAAGAATAAAATATAATCCCCATAATTTCTAATAGGAATAATGATTTCCTATATAACTTCTAACAAGAAATATAAATGATAGTCACTTTCTTTTTGTTTTTGTTAGATGTTTGATAGCATTGTGTTTTGTAACTTTTTTATAGTTTTTGATGCAACATGCACACCTTCGAAGATAAGAATGGGCAAAGTTTATAGATGAAAGGGCAAAGGAAATAGTCAAGGGTATGTTTGCACATGCGAAAAGTGATTTAGAAAACTGGTGGGAGATTATCACAAGTTGAGAAGGTGCACCACAAGTGAGACAATGGTTCGCTAAGGATTGCAGTGGTTAAGAAATATTGCAAGTCAAAGCAGATGCTATGATCAGAGCAGGGTGCAGCATGAACGAACAATGGGATTGCCAAAGGCACAAGCAATGTAAGAAGTTAGACGAAAAGCAAGAGGAACTTGCACAACATACCAAGTATAGGAGATGAAATCAAAAGGTGAGCACAACTATTGTAGCTACTAGATCCAGCAGGAGCAATTAAATGCAGGCGATCATAGTTGAAAATAGATAAAGTCCAAGAGTGAGCTATTTCTAATACGAAGCGATGAAATGTATTCTAGCTTTCTATAAGTTTTTTTTCCCTGGATTTCATATAGAAATATATAAACATATGATACTCATTTAAATAAGATAATTAACACATAATACTTTAAAATAGAATTTGAAAAAATCAAAGAATAATGTCTGCATGGAGGGATGGTCTAAAGCAATGGTTAATTGCATCTAGTGTATTTTCTATGCCTCAAGTTACAACAACAACAACAACAAGCCTTTATCCCACTGTGGGGTTCGGCCTTTTTCTCCATTGTGTCCTATTAATGTCATATGTTCATTTAATTCTATTAAATTAAGATTATTTTGAGACAACATGCCCAAATCTTTTTAGGTCTACTACTACCTTTTTGAATATAAGTTGAATCAAAAACACCAACTCTCCTAATAAGATCATCAGATAATTGACGTTTAATGTGTCCGAACCATCTAAAGATGATTTTCTATAAACCTGTCTACCACTAGAGCTACACCAACCCTTTTAGGGGTATATTCCTTTCGCATTTTGTATATAAGTTAAAAGCCACTCATCCACCTAAACATTCTCATCTCAATAACACTTAACTTAGTTTTATGCTTCTCTTTTATAGGCCAACATTTTGCACGATAAAGCATTGCAACTCTTACCACCATCTTAAAAAATTTTCCCTTTTAAGTCTACATGGTACTTTTCTATCGTACAAAAGACCCGATGCATTCCTCCACTTCAACCATCCAACCTGAATTCTACTAATAACATTCCCATCTATATCACCAGTACATTGAACAATAGAACCGAGATATCTAAAACATTCACTCATTTTAATGACATGATCACCCATTTTTACAACCCCACCACTAGATCTACTATGATACGATTCAGCGTAGAAATCGACACAATATTTCGTAGAAATTAGGACAAAACAGATTTCTCGTTACAATAACCCAAAAACTTACAAATACAAAAGATAAGCACCTACAATTCGAGAAGTAGGCGATCTATCCCAATTCATATAATTCAGAGGTAGAAAATCTTTCCCAAACCCTAGACCTAAGACTCACAACTCAATCTCCTGCCCAAAACCTAACCCTAAACATAATAAGCCTATTTATACCCAACAACAACAACAACAATAATAATAATAATAATAATAATAATAATAATAATAAACTAAATTTCCCTTAGGCATACAAAAGACAAACTTGCTCTTAGACTAGGCAGACATGTAACAATATCTCCCAATTCCTACAATTCAGACGTAGAAAATCTCTCCCAAACTCTAGACCTAAAACTCACAATAAACAAAAAAAACTTATTTATACCCGACAATAATAATAATAAAAGACTAACTTGCCCTTAGGCATAAAAAATATTAATTTGCCCTTACTAGACATAGATGAAACAATACTTCTGCACCCCCGACCCAAAAGACACCTTATACTCAAGGTGGGAACAATTAAACTGCTGCTTGATCAAGTCAGGCAACTTCCACCTAATGTCATTATCTAGTAATTCTTTCCATTTAATTAGAAATTTATAGTGACCAGAGAAGTTCAAAATGTTGACTTGTGCACAACCTTCTACCGCATCTGAATTGACCGATGGCCTGATTTCCAGTCAATCTTAAATGATATAACAGTACCAAACAACTCATCACGTAGTTTATCAATCACCAAAATCTATGTCAACTCTGTATCAGGAGTCTCTTCCATCTATGTCAACTTCGATCCTGCTTGATTCTATTTTTTGAAGCCGTGAATGTCGCACTCAAGTTCGTTTATGATTTCTTCACTTGATCTTGTAACTCCCGATACACGTAAAATGGTGATGCTGCGCGAATCCTTCTGATTACTGTTGTTGGAGTCTGTTCCTGATGCCGTCGCTCGACCTCGCACGGATGGAATCGATTTTGTGTCAAACTTCATTATCCTTTTCATCATTTCTTCCATACATATTGCATAATAACATCTCCACATTTCGGCCCACCTAACTTCATCAGAATCTCTAATCCCCCCCTCCCTCAAATCAAAGCCTTGGGAGAATGTTTGTGATGGTGAATGTTTTCCTCCTCATGTTCCTCACGTTTAATCTCTTTCCATTTAGGTTTTGTAAACTGAGACGCCGGCAAGGTCTTGGACCGCATCTCTATGAGTCTCTCCATCATATCTCACATTTCTTCTATGCTATCGAATCCGCTCTCCATTCGGTTTTCTATCGAAGAAAACCAATTTTCCATGGAGGAGAATCTTCCTTCCACTCCCGATCTGAGTTGCCCCGCCTCTTCCTCCAATTTCTTCTCCAAGTGTCTGTTTTTTTTACTTCAATGCTCCTAGAAAAAATTTTGATCACAAAACACGGAATCCTCAGTACGCTGAAACGTCGTCGATAATTTCTAAATAGTCTAATTCACAACGTCATGTACTACAAAGTTGCTATCTAGCAATGGAATCTGAAGAAATTGTGTTCTGAGGCAAACCACTGAAAATTTCAGAATTTTCGAGTTCGAAAATGATGGGTTCAGTCATTTTGTACGTCGCAATCTCGTCGCTACTTACCCAGATTCACGCAATTCGCCGCTTTCCTTGGTGTTGAAGCCGAGCACTGCGATCAGAGGGACGTGAATGAAAGATATGATACTTTCCCATGTGACGATCTCAAGCAGGACGAGAAATACATGATCCCTTGTCCTCTACTTATGCTGCAGCTTTTCCTAGTTAGCTCAAATTGTGACTGTTTCGTGAGGTGAAGTCACAAATTGCTCCCACGTCACGATCACTTCATGTCATCTCCTTCCTAGCAAGCTCTGACCCTCTACGATCCTGGCGCTGCCTTCCCAGGTAGCTCTGATCTTAACTCTATCGGATCTCAGTATGTCGATTTAAACTGTGCGGGATCATGGCTTTGAAATCTTTCCCGTGTGCAACATATGGAGCGTCGGTACTTGGTAAGTCGCGCCCCCTTCATCGCCTTGCCCATGACTGTACGCGAAGACGTCGGATAGATCGGCTCTGTACACTGAAATCGTCATCAGGTAAGCCACCCATCGATTGATCCTCTCTTCAGTCGATCTAATTCCTAGAATTTTGAGCTCCGATACCAATTTTATATGATTCGGCAAATAAATTGACAAAAAGTTTCGTAAAAATTTGGGAAAGATAGATTTCTTTTTTCAATAATCCAAACAACTCACACAAATACAAAATATAAGCACGTACAATTCAAGAGGTAGGCGATCTCTCCCATTTACTACAATTCGAGAGGTAGGAAATCTTTCTCAAACCCAAGATCTAAGTCTCAAAACTCAATCTCCTGCATAATACCTAACCCTAAACGTAATAAGCCTCTTTATACCCAAAAATTATAAAAATAAAATACCAAATTGCCCATAGGCATACAAAAGACAAACTTGCCCTTAGACTAGGCACAAACATAACATACTACAATTAAAATTACATTCCATGTATTCAATTTTAGATCTATTCAAACAAAAGCGTTTAGACTTTGAAGTCGACCTCCATAATTCAAGTCTTTCCTGAACCTTTTTTCTAGACTTATCTACAAGAAGGATATCATCAGCGAAAAACATACTCCAAGGTACATTCTCTTGTAAATATCCAGTAAGAACATTCATAACTAAAGCGAAAACAATGTGGGCTTAAAGCCAATCCCTAATGTATCCAAACAAAATAGGAAAATACTTGGCCATCCTGCTTTTGTTAGAACACAGGTAACAGGTCTAGTATATAAATCTTTAATGACATGAATATAAGTCATATCAGCGCCTTTTTTTTCTAGAACTCTCCAAAGAACCTCTCTTGGAACTTTCTCATAAGTTTTTTCTAAATCAACAAAAATCATACGTAGATACTCTTTACTCTTTGTACTTCTTCATCAGACCTCTCGATAAACCTATAGCTTCCATAGTAGAGTCTTGGACATAAATCCAAATTGATTTTGAGAAATCTTTGTATCATATCTTAACCTACATTCAGTTATTCTCTCCCATAATTTTAATTCATGACACATTAACTTAATTCCTTTATAATTTTCACACTCTTGTGCATCCCCTTGATTATAAGTCATATCAAAACCTTTTTTTTTTCTAGAACTCTCCAAAGAACTTCTCTTGGAAACTTCTCAGAAGCATTTTCCAAATCAACAAAAATCATACGTAGATTTTCTTTACTCTCTGTACTTCTCCATCATACCTCTCAATAAATATATGGCTTTCATAGAAGACTTGTTGGACATAAATCCAAACCGATTTTAAAAAATTATTGTATCACGTCTTAACTTATGTTCAATTACCCTCTCCCATAATCTTAATGCACGTCACATTAACTTAATTTATCTATAATTTGCACACTCTTATGCATCCCTTTATTCTTACAAATAGGGACTATAATATTCTTCCTCCATTCCTCAGACATCTTTTTAGTTTTAAAAATAATATTTAAATTTACCGACCCCACTTAGTGGGATAAAGACTGATAGTTGTTGTTGTAAGCCAAGAAATTCTCAAATCTCCTAAACATTTTCACACTTCTATTGGGATATTATCAGGTCCTACTGAACTTCTACCCTTCATTTTCTTTAGAGCCTCCTCAATTTTCATTTTACCAATGTGACTATATAAAAAAAAATTATTATTATTAATGATATTAAAATCACTATAATCGTAGAAATAGAGCTAGTTGTAGTCACAAAAATAATATATCAATATCGGCATTGGATCTAAAATTATCCATACAAAGATATCAAAACTTCATCAAAAAAATGAATCAAAATGAAATAGGTAGAAGGATTGAGGGAATATGTCTCAGCAGATATTTAAACAAAATAGATTACAAGGCACCCAATAGTTCTTTCGAGTGAAGAAAAGCAATTTAAACCAAGCTACGATAAAAATAAAAGAAAGAGAGATTCTGGTGAATTCTAGTAAGTTTCAAATAATTTTTTCCTCTGATTTTTCTAACCAAATTCTCTGTGTTTTTTTTTAATTATCTCTGCCTAACCAATGACCACCTATTATATACAAAGTTAAATATGTGTCTTATAAAATTGAGCATATAGTACAATTCATATAGAATATATAGGTTTAACTTGATGTGGATAATTGTGTAGCAAACAAGTTAGATTTATAATCAGTTGCTAGTCAGAGGAACTTTAGATGAGTTCCAAATTATAGGAAACTACCCTTACAAAATTTATTTGGGCAAATAGCCAAGATGAATCGACATCTTTGTGAGTGAATCTCTTAAACGAATTCAATAACTTAATACTAAGCAACTTATTACTGAGGGTTGGATTTGAGCTAACTCTTAAGTCAACATATCTAAGAACGAATTCTGCATGGAACAAGCCATTTTGTGACTTCAAACTTGAAAATATTTAAGCTGTCTCTCAAACATCAAATTGTTGAATTCAATGTAGGGCCTCATAATGACTAAATTGACACGCCCTAGCAATTATGGGTGTAAAATAAAGGTAAGGTTGCATATAAGCACCCATCTGATGCCTGACATTATGATAATCACCCCTCTACATTAACGAGAACCTCATGCACTAGATATAAAAACATCATTCCATGATCTCTGGAAGTAAGAAAATATACATTAAATATGAATATACGACCCATGCAAGGTCTGAATAGGTGTTGGTGCACGTAATCTCTCCCCAACATTTACCAAGTTTATTTTTTGTGATAAAATAGCTATCAATTCGCACACATTTCTTTGAAGATAGGATCAATCAAGAAAATGACATTTAAACCTCAGAGAAGTCCAAGACAGTATGTAAACTAATAAATTTAAACTACCAAGAAGCACTACAAAGCTGATTGAATTCTTGTGGAAAATATTATTGATAATACAAGCCTTATAGTCCCATACCCTCATGCCGGACTCATAATCCTCAGCCGCCCTAAGAAGTTCTACAAGTTGGACAGCTGCATCAAGTGCATCTGGAGCCCATGATGGAGGTGCTTCAAGAAGTCCAAGAAGAAGCCTCTGTGTTGCACTTGGAGTGGCAATGGAATAGTACCTAACAAAATGATGCAACAAAATTTAAGTTTATTTTGAGAATACCTATATATTGGCAAAATGACTGGAATTGTGTTAAGAAAACAAATGAAATAAATATCAATATTCACCTGTGAAACAAACGAGCATATGGCTCAAGTGCTGGAAGTCCTGCTACTAGGTGCTCATCTAAAGGAGTTGTAGGAGGAGGTAATAGAAGTGCAGGGACAGCAGCTGCTGTTAAATTTGCAGTCTCATAACGAGCAACTTCATCATCACAAACGCTTAATATGACACCAGCGCCATTAGCGACAGCCCACCTCGGCGTTGATGGCATAAGCTGAGGATGCTTTCCAGACCGTCGACTACAAGCTATATTTCATAGAATTATTAGGTTGAATAGTTTCAAATTATACCAAATATCAATCATACAGTAGCTAATTTAAGATAAATTGAATATTGACTTAGCTAATAAGTTTCTTAGAGTATACAATATAAATTAAAAAGCAAAAGAGATTCACCAGCATACACCAATAATATGCAACCTCCGTTAAAAGGATTTTGAGAACATAACAAGCAACAAAAATAAATACATGAATATTAAAACTTAGCATAGAAGGAAACCAAAAAAATGGAATCATAAAAACCCTAGAAACTAAAAAACTCTAATTACTGGTATTATGACTTTTAATATTAAACTTAGTATATCAGGCATGAAAAGCTTTTCTACCTGGTGTGATAAATGACAAACGTCCAATGTTCTCACATGAAAAATACTCTACACTGCATAGGAGTCTAAGAAATTGGTTTGGTCAAGTAAAAGTAGCCAGGTAGGTCATTGGGACTATATATGCCTTGTCCTAAGCAAAACCAGTCAGCCATTTTTATTAATATTCATGCCATAATAGTTTTCTGAAGCAAAAAAAATTAAGCAAAATGTCCATTTTGCATGTCATTAGAACCATCATCACTCGGTTCTTAGAAAAGATTTTCTCATAGTTTATGTTGGTCTCCATTAAGTGTATGTTGCCTGTTTTGAAAAATTAAATATGTTTCCATTAGGCAGGTGAAAGCGCATAAAAGATGATGAAGTGGAAATTCAAAACCAAACTGGAAGTTTGGCGAGAAAATTTAGCATAATTAACATATATTGTGAATATGAGTAATCACTAACCAGTTGTTGGGGGCTTTAGTTCGCCAGCAGCAGCATACTTCCCCATGACTCCACCACACCTGATATATCACATCAACCAAAGAAGCATTATTCTTGCCGGTTATCTTAATCATTTAGCTCAAAATATGTTCAGATAAATGCAAAATTTGTACAGTTGAAGGGAAAATAATTCATCACTGTTGCATTTCCCATATATGCCTGCTTTCAAACACAAAAAATAACCAAATTGATTCCCATATTATTTAGGATGTTTTCATTTGACCCCCAGATTTTTCTTATTCTTCAATTTATCAAAATATGACTTTTTTGGTCTTGCAAAATGACTATATTGCTATCTCAACTTGACTTTTTTTGATAAGTTGGACTAAATTAGAGAAAAATAAAAATCAGGTTTCAAAATAAAAATACCAGAAATAGTCTATTTACCAATGATCATTCTATTCTTTCAAACCAAAAAAGATGGATAAGTTTAATAATCGTTATTTTGATGGAAGCATTTATATTCTTGGTGTCAGTTGCTCATGGAATAACCTTAAAACACTGTGGGCATACGACTCTTATTGATTATCTGCAGCAAGTTCATTCAAAGAATAAGGTACAAGATGATCTATGATAAGAACTCAGGGTTCATTTTGAGCAAGGATTCAGTTCCACCCTCTCAAAAAACTTTTCTGAAATAAAAAAAAGCGTGCTTTTCAATGACCACCTTGTCATGTGCATACTTCCTAAATTGAGCCAATAAAATAATGGGAAGCTCCCATTGTTATGTCATCAACAATATTTCCATAATCGAAGAATATCTCAAATAGTAGTATCGCTATATCTAATAAAGCGCTGCTTTGTGCAGCATATATTTCATCAAGAACAATAATTCTGGAAAGCACTCTTCCATAATGAAAATGATCAGGAAAAAATCTAGAGAAACATCAAAATTTAGCCCTTTATCTTAATTAACAATCCTTGATAATAACATGGTGTCAATTAAGAGAGACAATTTCTGATTTTTCATAAATGACATCTAAAGCTGCCTATTTTGATGGAAGATGCTCATCATTAAGACCTTTCACAATTTTATGAACAGGCGGCTTCAACATATTAAGGGTACAGAGTTTTCAGCTTCATAGAGTCATGATTTGATATTTAGAACATATATTCCGTATATAAAGGTTCAAAGAATATATATTTGTACTCAAAAAGCTGATTAGCTAATTCTAAAAAATTCTTTATTTTTTTCATTTAAAAAAAAAAGAAACATAACATGGGTTTCCTGCAGTGAATTCATTAGTCCGTGTGAGGGCAAGAATTGGCGGGGATGAGAGAAAACCTACATACATGTATGAGATTACTACCCTTCCTTATTGATAGAGACATTTTTTTCAATATGATTTTATTTTGGTTAAGTTTTCAATCATGCAACACCCAATCATGCAAAAAAAAGGCAAATCAAGACCATTCATGATAAACTTCACCACACAGAGTAGTAAGGTGCCCAATTTTATACAGTTTTAACATGATTCAATAATGCACCTACAGGATGGTCTAGAGAGTGAGAAAAAATATTCATTAACTTTGAATGGTTGGAGCACTGTAATCAAATGAAAATTTTTTGGCATATAAAAATGTCTCAGAGCAATTTCAATGAATTTGCATTGAATGTATAAGTGATAAATTAGTGAGGAGCATCACAAACAATCTAATTCCTCTTCAAGTTTGATCAATTGTAAAATATTTATAGATATTAATTAAAGAAGACCATAAAGTGGTTCTAAGATGTAGATTAACATTGACATTAGTAATCTTGCTTGTGTTTGAAAATAGTAATATTGCAAACATACTACATGGAAAATGCTTGCTTTTTTCAAATGAAAATATAATACTGTCATATATATATGATAGTTATTCCGATTTCACTAGCATTAGATTTACTTCGTCAAAGCTGGTTTCATTTCACAACATATGATGTACAATCAAGCTTCCATGACAATTAAGTTATCAAAGATAATAGGAAGTTTCAAGGTCAAGACTCAAGGGGACCCTAAGATGACCCTAGCCAGTACTGAAGAAATAAAGGTCCAAGTTCTAGATAGCCTACATCACGTTGACAATCATACGACTTCTAATAATAAATGATCCTTCAATTTCTTGTTATCTAATAAGCTGGAAAATTTTTTTTTTTTTTTTTTGGAGTGTGTGTGTGTGTGTGTGTTGGGGAGGCGGTGGGGGTTGTTTGCGGGTGTGGAATGGGAGAACAAACAAATCCTGCACTGCCGACTTTACATCTCAAGGCATCAAAGGAAAGCAGAAGTGATGGCCTACCAACGAAAATAATCACTCCGTATTCCCACAGGTGCAGCAAGCAGTATATCAGTAATCCATGGAGTCAAAGGACGCAATGGCTTCCGCTCAGGACTATTACTAGATTCCCCTCCAATAGATTCACTTGTTGTAGCATGGCTGCCGCTACTGCTTCTTTCTGCTTCAACATTGTGGTGCTCAGACTTGTAAATCGGTCGATTGTAGAGAGTCAAGACACGTAAAATCTCCCCACAGGCAAGAGCCCACTGTTCAGAATATTCTTTCTGCAAGGAAAGAGACAACTTTGTGTCAGGAGCCCGAATATTCTTTCACACTCAATAACCCAAAAATACATACTTAAAGAAAGATTTATGCGTCAAACTATCTGATTGTTGATTGTTGAAAGCATGCATTCACATTATATTTAGAAACATCTTTACCTCAGTAGTCTGGCTGATTAAAGATATGAAAGAACTAAATGGCGGATTATCCTTGCCATACACCAAGGTCCCGTCAATTATACATGAAAGAATCGGATGCACAATGGCATGCCCGTGCTCTGGATGATGGAGGACGAATATTGCTGAAATTATCACACAAAAAGGTAAGGCGTTTCATCAATGCAGAAGGAAAAATGATATATTAATATTACCATCATGTCTTTGCATAATTGATAAAAAATTTAAAGGATTAAGTTTACAATACCTAATACATCATCCAGAACACGTTTTTCCTTAACAGGATAATGTCTCTGGATTAGCTGCACAAAGAAATGTTAAATCTATGTAAGATTAAACCTTCAAGCCTTACATGAATTACACAATTTCTGTAGCTTAAACCAAGTTTAGAATCATGCTCTCCCGTTGTGAAGCATTATCGAAACAAATGTTGTCAATGAACTAAGAGAAAATCAACATACCTGAGCTACGTCTTCGGGGAATTGTTCCGAAGTAAATTGAGCAAAATACTCAACATAGGCCATAATTTGTACCTAAATAAAATTCGTATACACTAGACTCGTGAAAATCTACATAAAAAGTAACCGGCAGAAATATTAAAATTCCAGTTTAATGACAAATAATAGACAATAACATTACAATAAAAATGGATCTCCTTCACTCATTCCCACACTAGGAAAGAAGAAGACAGTAAATTATAGCGAAGGTAAAATATTATTTATGTAACTTAATGGATGGAAGAGTACATCAACAAGCACCATAGCAATAGTATAACATATCTTCTATAAGCCGACTGGAAAAAAATGTTGAATGAAACTCATCTTGTATGTCATACTATCAGCAACTGCAAAAGTTTCTTATCCTACAGCTTTATTTTTAGAGTGTAGTTCAAATCTCAGTAACTAAAACTAGCGCACACAAAAGTTTGGTCCATGATACGGGATTAGATAACCTTTTTTCTTTATTAATCCTTCTTACATATTGCTCTCTTAAACTGTATCATTCTAACCTTGGGCACTTTATATCTTAAATTACTCCATTGCATTTCCCAAAGGGGAAAATAATATTACATTAAAAAGGGCTATTTTAATCCATTTAACCTAAATCTTAACATAT